>VZTO01019062.1:1517-73119 GCA_013400615.1 Syrrhaptes paradoxus
GTCATCAGGTGGGGAGGGGCAGTATCACTGTGTATCACATTGCATATTTGTATATAGTATTATTTCCAATATTATTGTAGTTTAGTTATTAAATTGTCCTTATCTCAACCCACGAGTCCTCTTTGCCATTTACCTCTTTAATTCTCTCCCCTATAATTGGGTGGGGGCGGGGACAGTGTGAGTGGGTGTGTGTGGTTTGGCCCCCAGCCAAGGGCCAACCCACCACAGTCAGGCTGCTTGGATCAGTTGTGCCTGAAGTTACAAGCTAAACTTGCAAAAGCCATGAGAGAGATGTAATGGATTCAGCAGAGCCCAGCTTTGTAAATAGTTCTGCAGCTGCCATTAGCAGTGGGAAGAAACTTTATGACTACACATCAAAAACAAAAACCACAGCGTTAACGAAAGAAATAAGAAAGGTGTAGACAAGGCCAAACTAATAACGCAAGGGAATATTAACACAACGTACCTGAGATGTAACCTGAAACGCTCCCAGTTTTGAGTAAATACCAGTCTGAAAACAGAACAGAGGTGACTATCTGGGAAGAAGTTCAGACATTTCAGATCATTTCATCTGTAACCAGATGAAAGGTATTTCTACAAGCCTATATGTATATAGCCTATGAGTTTTTTTAATGAAATCTCTGATACTGTGCTCCTCAGGGTGAGAAAATCACAAGAAGATAACACAGGAATGACAACGATGAGCTAATGTCAACAAAGATTAACCACTTCTTGACCAGGAGGAGGGAAGATAAGGGGGTAAGCTTGCCCAAAGTAATCAAGGGCTGATAAGCATGGTAAAAATCACACCCTTGGGAGGAGTCCTTACATGCTAATGTAGAACCATCTTTGTACCATGAAGTAATCACTACTCCATTACAATCTCCACCTCTGGTCCCTTTGGGTCAGGTTAGAGGGTTTAACATTGCTCCTAGCCTGGTTAGCAACAAGGCGTGACTGCTATAGTAATTCCCATACCACGCAGCTCAAATCCCAATTTACAATGATTTATAGGTATTTCCATTACAATCTTCACCCCTGGTCCCTTTGGGGTTTACCACGGCAATGAACTCCTCCCCTTGTCCCTGCTCCAGCTCCGACTTATCCCCAGTCTGCCCTCCCTTAGGCGTGTGCCTGCTCCAAGCAAACCCTTGGGGGTTTGCTCCAGTCTCTTGGGGGATATACCTGCTGCAGCATAGACTTATCCACAGCCACAGTCGCTTTCAGGTGCACGTGTTCCAGCCTGGCCTCCTCCATGGGCCACAACGCCTCCAGAGATATACCTGATGTAGTATGGCCTTACCAATAGCAACAGTCCCAGGGGTACAGGTGATGAAAATTTTTTCAGAGAATTTCATAAATGAGTCATTTTCTCCTGATGTTTTCCAGAAAAGAACAAGGACCAAGCATCATGTCCAGCAGAGTGAAAGGGCAGGCTTGCTGAGGGCATGGGTGGGAACACATGTAACGTCAGCATATAAATAAGAAAGGCTGGTAATGTCTTCTATACAGTCTAATACTTCATCTGGTTAATACAAAAATCCAGGACGAAGCTGTTCTGCAGTATGTCAGGAAATAGGACAACATTCTTAGTATTAAACAAAAATAGGAAACAGATTTCTTGGTACTACCTGAGGGGGGTTTTTTTGGTTGCTTGTTTTGGGGTTTTTTTAATGGCAGAACTAGTAATAGTAACTATTTGGTAACCATTGCAAAAGGATGCTAGAAGGAAGTATTACATCTTTCAAATGTCACTTAATGTCAAACCAGCACCTGCTCAAAACCCTGCATAGCTATGCTCCACGACAAAATGACCTTTATGCTTCCACCTTTTCTTTGAAAACAAGTCTTTACAGCAGGGGCATATTACAAAATTAATTCACTATCTTCTTGTGTACAGGGCGAACAAGCCTCAACTACACAGACCTATGTATCATCTTTCTCAGGAAAGAAGATAGAGAAAAATAACAATAAAAACTCAGCTTCTAAATATTGGCGTGTTTTGACGACAAACAGCATTTTAGTTTTGTCTTAGGAGCCTGTAATAATAAACTTTTTTTGCCTTATTTTTTTCTGGTTTTTTTTTTTTTTAATTTAACGGTAATTTATGAAAGAGAAATTGGGTTTCGTGTTCTCTGGTAGCATTGGGGCTATCTCTGCTGAACACTGTGACATTATTTCTGTCAGAACAATGATAAAGTACTTCATACAGTGAAGAAGGCATCCAGGGTGAGATCTATCGAGGACACAAGAAACAAAGTATGTATTTCTAAATTAGGAACTCTTCATCTGTCTATCCACCACTCCCTGTCCCCCTCCCATGATTTAACTCAACACATAACATCCTCTTTTGTGAAGATTTATAAGCCTTAATGAGCTTAGTTTCCATATCTAGGAATACTATTCCCAAGTACTTTGGGGTGCTTGAGCATTACATCCTTTTTAAAAATGTCAGGGGTTCAGGCACTGAATTACAAAAAAACCCTGGCATTTCATGTTACTCAACATTCAAGGAACAATTAGATTAGAACATATATAAACACTGAACTATGTCAATAGCACACCTAAATTAAGTTAGCTCTTAGAAGGACTAGTACTGAACACAAGCCAAATTTCTGCTTCTCTGCAGATCCAAATTAAGGATGTCAGTTTTTTCAAACAGCTTTATGAAAAACAAGTTTCCACGAACGAGAAAACTATATTTGTCAGACAATACACTGTCAAATATCAGCCACAGATTTTAGTCCGAGACAGGGAAAAACCCTCTCCTCTTGATCACATAGGAGTGAAAAGCTTAAAAACCTCAGAAACATCTAGATTATTCCTATTTAGGTCATCACTAGATGCCCAAAAGCTAATAAACTGCATTTCAGCTTGAGTTTACCATCACATAGTTATGCAATAGTTAGGTTAACATAGTATTGGTTAACAATTTCTTTATCCAAAAGCACTAAGCAAAAGAAACAGACGTTCCTTTGTCTTTATTTTTTTCTTTTAGTCTCACAGCATCCACAACCTACTATGAGAGGAACAGGGTTACAAATGCCAGCTCAGCCAAAACAGAAGGGATAACAGCTGCTGGTGCTTCATTATTACCTGGGAAGAGATGAAAAAGGTATGTGAAACAATGGAAATTCCTATGCAGGAATTCCAGCCCTTCTGGCTTACCTAAGGGAGAAAGGTAAGACAACCTGAGGTTTATTTCTACAGCCTAAGGTTAAGCAAGTCCTGCTCCTCCCACACCCACCTTCCTTCCAGCTATACCCTGCTGTTGCTTTATTCTGCACTGATTCTGGCAGTGATTTAATAAACTTTCATGGAATAATGCACAAAAAAGCCAGAACTATGCAATAGCTTTTTGCTGGGTCAGCAAGTTGAGTTGGTACAGTGCATGAGCTGATGAATGCCAGAGATGGTGCAGAGCAGGAAGATATAGCACTGGAAGTGAGAAAAAGAGAAAGAAGAGCAGGGAGGAAAGATGAAAATTAAGACCAAACATCCCTTATATCAACTATCTATTAATTGATCTTAAGCATATTAAGAAATTATGTATTTAAGAGGCTGTCTCTCTCTTGCAGTACTTCTACAATATATTTATATCTGAACAATGAGCTACACATTTGGATTCTGTAGAGACTTAGACCGCTTGAGCACACAAATGAACTACTACCTAAAGTGCAAGATGACAGGAGATTCAACCCATGAGCAAACGATAGCTATTCCAGCATCTGGTGTACACAGCAGTTCCAAATGAGGCAGCACGTTCTCGCTGTGGTGTGCTTGTTTCCTTTCTGGTGACTGAACCAATGGAACAGTATCTGCATCTTCTTCTGCTTGAGAGTAGCACTTGCTGGCTGCGTTTAGAGGCAAAATACAGAACACTGCTTATGAGGATGTATTTGGAGAGAACAGAGTTATCTACGGCACAGACACCCAAAGCCTGAGTTAAATGCTCTCCTGACATAAGCCACTGTGGAGTCATTTTATTAATGTAACACGTTGATCAAGGGAAAAGTGACACCAGCTGAACTTTTACTGTATGACAGTACTGCTGGTCCCTCAAATGTGCAGCAAGCAGAATCAAGGGAGTACTAACACAGTACAAAGTGGTCTTTAACCTTCTCGTCTGTGAGCCAGGACACAGGAAGCGCAGACGAGCTGCAGAAGATGCCGAGGAAAGGATTAAAGTGTCCCGGACTACAGCCACCGGGTCCCAGGCAGTCAGCACTGCAGAGGGTCAAAGCCTGTGCACAGCCTGAACCGCAGAGGTGCAGGGGACGGCCGGGCACGGCCCTCGCCAGAACATCCTCCTTCCCGCCCATAGAAGAAAGATGGGGATAAACCTTTTAACGGGGTCTGCAGCAATAGGTAATGGTTTTAAACCAAAAGAGGAGAGGTTTGGGCTAGATATAAGGANGCACAGGTGCCCACCCGCCCCCCAGCCCCACGCCCAGCCGCTCTTACGCAGCCAATCGTAACCTGCCGGGGGCGGGACCACGGCGAATGGGCGGGGCTTGCCGGCACCATAACGCCGAGTACGTGGATGGGGTGGTGGCGGGTTTGGGGTTTTTTCGCCGTTGGTGGTTCCGCTCTGCCCCGGGTTGGAGATGGGGGAACTCCTGTTCCCTGAGCTGCGGGTGTGGGTGGCCGAGAGGAGGCGTCGGCGTCAGGCCTGGAGCTGCGGACCGCTTCCTGCCGGCGCCGCTCGTGGACGTGAAGCAGAGGTGACGCAACCCTGGAGTGACGAATCAGGTAGTTGGTTGGCGCCTTCGCGGGCCGGTGCGCGTGCAGGAGCGGCGGGGCTGTCTGCGGGGCGCGGGGTGGGCGCCGGGCCCCGCCGGCTCCGCCCTGAGGGGGCGCAGTAACGAAAGGGGAAGGACGGAAAAAGCGAAGTTTGCCGCGTGTTTCTGTGTGTGGGTTGGAAAAATAGATAAGAGGATTAAGGACAGCTAAAAATATCTGACACTGCATAATAATGAAATTATCATACAAAGTGCATACAAAGCAGCTTTAAGAATTGTGTAAGCAAATGGAATTCATTCTTGCCTTTGTTCCCAAGGTCTGAGATTCTTTTTACCAGCCCAGGAGCCCAGCCTCTGTGTGAGGTGGTCATGGAAGGGGTCACTTGAGATCATCTCTCCAGTCCTGCCTCTGCTCAAAGTGGGATCAGCTGAAGCTGTTTGCTTAATATATTGTCTAGCCCTTTGCCCAGTATCTCCACAGATGGAGACTCCGCAACCTCTCTGTGCAACCTGTTCCAGTGTTTGACCACCTTCTCCATAAACATGTTTTTTTCTTATGTTTGAATGGTATCTCTTATATTTCAGTTTCTGCCCATTGCCTGTTGTCCATCCCCTAGATACCACCGAGAAGAGCCTGGCTCCATCTTTAGGTAGAGGGGTATTTGAGTGCACCCTCACCAAGTTTGCAGGTGGCACCAAGCTGAGTGGTGCAGTTGATACGTGAGAAGGAAGAAATACCATCGTGAAGGACCCTGACAGGCTTGAGCAGTGGGCCCCTGTGAACCTTCAGCCAGGCTAAGGGCAAGGTCAGGACCCACACCTGGGTGTGGACAATGCCCAATATTAGTGCAAACCGAGGTCTGACTCGAAGGTTTGATTCAACCCAAATCATTCTATGGTTTTGTGATTCTATACACCACTCGGATATATATAAACATTTTATAAGATCTCCCTTGAGCCTTCTCCACTAAACTGAACTCCAGTTCTCTTAGTCTTTCCTCCTTTAAGTAGCAATATATTCCTTGACTCAAGTGATCTAAGCTTCCATTTCAATAAAAAGGGATGATTATGCAGGTCAATATTACAATGCCAAAAATAATTTAGAGACCTGAAAAGTCATTTCAGAATTCTAAAATCTTTTGGTCACAAAGCCAAGTGTATATAGCCTACTGTGTTTTGTTTTATGTCTAGAGAGAAAAAAACATTGGAACGTTGGGGACTAATTCTCATTTCAGATCAGTCTTCTCCGCTGTGGTGAAGAATTAGTCAACAATAAAGGTGGTGTTTTTTTCCCTTTTTTTTTTTTCCTGTCTTCATTTTGGAGACAACAGAAGATTGGGAGTGGCTGCAGGTTTGAAGTTCTGGTTGATCCCCATGAAACAGTAGTCAGGAGTGAGCAATGTTAGGACTTCTCTATCTAGTTTGGGTCACTGGAAAGCCTCACCTATAGGCATTGGTTTCCAGTGATTGTGTACATTAGTTACTGGGTTGTTTTCTTCAGCCAGTTTACTGGATACTATATAGCTTTTAAAAAAATCAGTTTGCTCCTTAAAATAAGACTCTCCTAAAAGTGTGATCTTGCCAAGGCCATTTCGACAACATTTTGCGGGTGGCATTTACCAGCAGTGACTCAGTGTGTACCATAGGGTCTGGAGCAGAACACTGAGCGGTTTAAAACAATTCAAGTCTTCACCGTCATGTCATGGTAAGCACCTGTACTGGTCTGGGGACAGGATTTTCTGAAGAGTCTAGGGAAGGTAAGTGTGAATTATTTTTTTAATTTCTGTGAGTTTCATGTGCCAGATTCCTCTAAAATATCTTAGTAATCTGAGTTCCATGACTAAAATAATACAATAAATTAGATGCCACTGATTTCCATTAAATTCTGACTTCAGTTCTACTATTTGTATATATAAACTTTTTATGTATATATGTGTGTATATATAAATATAAAGCTATAAAGTCCTTATCTTTTCTCTCTTGAGTCTTTGGCAATTTCAGTTTCCTGTCAAAGATAATACTTTGCTTTGATAACCACCAATAGTCTTGTCTGTGCTTTAGTGAATATGATGAATATGAAGTCAGAAATTATTAAAGGAATGAATATATTGAGTGAAGAGTAAATAATTAGAAAGCAGTGAGATAACTGAAGTATTTTAGCTATCTTTTTCTAAGTAGTTCTACTAGATAAAAGCCCAAAGGAGTTGGTAGTCCAAATCAGCAGCCTGCCTCACTTTTGACTCCCTTTGTCAAGTGATTTGACAGAAGCTTCAGGCTGAGTAAGGCTATTAATAACAAGCTAAAGCAGGTCATAAGATATTTTGTGCCATATTGTTCTAAGATAGGGTGGGAAGGAAAAATATTTCTTACTGAAATTAAGAAATACCTTGTTAGAAACAAGCGCCACCCTAGAGCCAGTTACCATAAAAATGCTTGGACTGTGTGCTCCTTGTGACGAGGATTATCTGTTGCGAAGTTAGGAATCTGGGCTTGATGACCACAATTTTTTCTTTTGAAAAACTGAAGTTTAAAAAGTAAAATCACATCTCTTCTTTCATTTCTTTAATTCTCTGTGAAAAGGCTTTGCAGGTATTCTGCGATGTGTAGCAATCAGGGAATCGGGTGTGAAACTAAATGTGAGTACTAATAAATGCTTGTTATAGGTGTCTGCCAAGGCACTTAAAAATCTATGAATGCAGTTGAGCTTAAATGCTTCCTGTGCCTGTCAGCATTCGGACCTCATTGCTCACAGTCCACTAAACCACCTCCATTGGTGTTTCCTTTTCCAGGGTCTGTTTTGTCTAAAAGTCAGTCCCTGAAATAGTGGGTGGCTGCAAGGCGTGAAGGTGAAGCTGTGAGAGGTAAAGCTGTGCAATACTGGTAGGGGACTGAATACTGACAGCTATGAACCTTGTCGAGGGACACTGTGATCTGACTTGTGTTGGTTTTCTTTTGGAGCAGATTTCTTGTGCATGCTGAAATTTTGCTGTGAGTGTTCTTATGCAACTTCTGCAAAGAATAGGCAGCATTCTATATCCCCTCTATTATGTGGAACACTTAGTGGCAAAAAATAGTGTGCTCTTCAGTGCGCAGATTACAACAAGTTGTATAGAATTATTTGAATGCATATCAGATTGCTTCATATGGAGTCCTCCATATCTATTACTACATTTTCTGTGAAGCTTGTGGGTGAAATACGTACTAAGTTGTAGTAAATGATTATTCTTCTTACAAAATCCACTGAAGAGGTCACTGGAGAGAGAAGTTTAGAAATGCAAGTCCTTCATGTCACATGTAAAGAAACAAGCCTTTAATCTTTTTGCAGAGGAATTGACAATGATGTTCAATGAATTCATTATTAAAATAAAAAATAAAAATCAACTCTTTTTTTGGAACATCTTCTCTAGTGTACTTTCATAATCAAAGCTGAGGTGTAGTATTTTGATACAGTCTGGGAAAGTCATTATGGAAACTGACCTTCAAATACCTCAATTTGATTTTTTTTCTGTACTATTTATTCTTTATAGAAAGTGCTGATAAGCAAAGTAGTTAAGCATAGATTTGGTATACTGCTGTGTATATATTTATATACAAGAAACACAACGTGTTTTGAAACTTGTTCATGTAATATTGCATAATCAACTCTCCTAGCTATTAAATTATTGACTTTGGTATAGTGATTAACTTGTCCTTGAAGTTACCTGTTAATATTTATCACATAGTAGTTCTGCCCCAAAATGACTACTTGGGAAAGAATGTGCTAATTTTCAACCTTGTTTGAAAACATAAGAAACTGCACTCTACCTTCTTACTAAACAAAAGGGGGGAAAAGTAGTAACTGATCTGCTTTTTACTGTAATGTCACTTGAATTGTCACTCGTAAGTATAAGATAAGCTAGCATTAAATCTGTTATCTGAACAGTAAGTGATGTGCTGTGTTTAGTGTCTTTTGTTTTGCCAATGAAATTACATTAAATAATTTCATACCATTTTATTTTACCTTGTAGTGTTTCTGGTGCTTATTAGGATAATGAGTAAAGATCAAGCAGGATTGGACCTTTGTGAGGAAATCTCCAAATATCCTTAAATGTTGTAGCAAAGAGTGATGGTTACTCAGCAGATGGTGCTCTTTTCTCTCCGTTGGTATTCACAGCATGACAGGACACTTTTTTTTTTTCTTGGAACAAAACCGAGGTCCTGGTTAAACCTGATCGGAAAATGGGAAGTGTGTTCTGAAAAAAAAAAACTTTAAAAAATCAGATTCATATGTGTAAGGCTGTGTCCTGGTTTCAGCTGGGACAGAGTTAACTCTCTTCGCAGTAGCCAGTGTGAGGCTGTGTTTGGATTTGTGTTGAGGAGAAGCTGATCACATCCTGATGTTTATAGTTGTTGCCAGAACAGCCAAGGACTTTCCAGCTTCTCTGCTGTGCCCGTGTCTGCAGGGGCAGGAGGAGCTGGGAGGGAGCACAGCCCCAATTACCAGCCCAGGATTTGACCTTAGGTTTAGGATTGAGACCCCAGTTGGCCAATGGCCAGTTCAATATCTTGCACCTCATGCCCCGTATATAGGTGAGGCTCTGTCTGGAAGTACTTTCTCTTGCTCTAGGTCATCTCCCTGTGGGTCACCCCTCTCTCAGCGTTGTCTCAGTCTCTCGGACACTGGCTCTTATCCCCGTCCTGGGATTGCGATTTCAGGACTCTCCCTGCTCTGGGATAGTTGGCTGTGTCATCAGGTGGTGAGAAGTGTCACTGTGTGTCACTCCTTTGTATATTTGTATGGAGTACTGTTATTATAATTGTTATTCCTTTCAATATTATTGTAGTTCAGTTATTAAATTGTTCATATCTCATCCCACAAGTCTCTTTTCCATTTATCCCTTTAATTCTCTCCCCCATCCCCAGGAGGGGGGAGGGTGAGTGGACACCATTGTGGTATTTTTCTGCCAGCCAGGGTCAAACTGCAACAGGATGACAACCAAAAACTTTCCGCTCATAGCCAAAAAGAAACTAAGTTGTGTGTGTCATGCGACTAGTAAATTAGTACTTCATTTCCTTGGGATACCTTACACGTGAGAGATTACTGCAGCATTTCAGTTACAAATTTACATTCTGAGTGTATTTTTACAATTTCTGATTAGAGTCTCCATGACTTGCAGAACATAATGTTAAGAACAGTGTGTCTGTAGTGTTTTCTAGTTTCCCTAAATGTCCTTTAATTGATACGCTTGGATTCAACTTTTGAAGTAAAATAGTGTTCAGCTTAGAAGTGCTACATGTCTGTACAGTACAGAGTTAAATTCCATTTATTTTCAAATTTTGTTTTAAAAACCTAAGCCAATTTAGACTGTAGAAAGTGATGTTTATCCATGTAAGGAATTTTATAGTGTAAGAGATAAGTGCTGACATATTGAAGATAGCTCATAGTTTTGTGTTTGTTTGGTTTTTTTGACCATTTGATGTTGGGCTCTCTTGGTCACTATCTTGAAAACTTCTACTCAAGCACTAGAGAAGGTGTCAAAAATTACTTCTGTGGAGCTTGATGGGTAACTCAGTGTTACTTTTGGAAAGAACCACCAACCTTATTTGGACTTTTCTCTGTCCAAACACTTTCTGGATGTGTTATTCTTTGTATACCGATGTCTGTGAAGTGTAACATACAACCTTTAATCTTTTTTCACAGTAACTGCCTACATTTCTTAACTAAAAAAACCCAGTTGAACTGTAAGTAAAAAAATGACATTTCTCTTCTAGACTGACTTTTCCCAAGGGTTTACATGAAAACAGACTGTGAATCTCAAGTTTTACGGCTGGCAGAACTGATCAGATGCTTTCTTGCTCCAAAGGTAGCATTTCTTACAGGTTTTTTCTCTTGCCCTGCTTTACTCTGTCCTCCCTTGTTCCAGGTCACATTCTACTGTCCCTTTTTTTTTGTGCAGGTCTGGTGTGTGTCAGACTCTCCTGTGAGCTGTTTCAACTCACTGGTAAGGCAGAAAACTGACATCTTTCTTGCTAAGTCAGGCTTCTGTTACTTCAGTTGGTTCGGCACACTCATGGAAAGGTCCAAAAGCCACCACCGACAGAGAAGGAGGCTCCACAATCTCTCAGGGCAACCTATTCCCGTGCTCTGTCAGCCTCACAGTAAAGTAGTTTTTCCTCATATTCGGATAGAACTTCCTGTATTTTGGTTTGTGCCCGTTACCTTTTGTCCTGTCACTGGGCACCACTGAAAATAGTCTGGCCCCATGCCCTTGACACCCTCCCTTTAGATTCAGTTTGTGTACATAGGTGAGATCCCTTCTCAGTCTAGATGGTCCCAGGTCTCCCAGCCTTTCCACATAAGAGAGAGGCTCCCGTCCCCTGATCATCTTTGTAGCCTTCCGCTGGACTCTCCATGTCACTCTTGGACTGGGGACATGAGGTGGTCATAGGAAGAAGGGAGCGGAAGCTTACTTTTTGGGAGCAGTGTACATCACTTTGCCTTATACTGAGGCATCTCAAAATGGCATCTTCAAATCTAAACACTCTGTAGTCTGTGAAGACAGACCTCTTCACGTGATAATTCATCTTGTAAGACAGATACCCAAGAGAAGTTGTAGGAAAAATCTTTTTTTTTAGTTTCTTTCTGGGGTTTATAAGGGGATTTTGTAAGTAAATAGTCTCTATAGGCAGGAGCAACAATTTTTGAGGTTGGCTGCTGTAAATTCCTTGTTCATATTGTTGTTTCTAGGAACAAGTTTCAATGGGAATAGTGCATGATACAAACCAGAAGTGTATCCTGTTAAAAGACATCTGCAATGGATGCTGTTGTTGTAAAGAGCTGTCACAAGTCAAGTGGGAGAATAGCAATGACAGGCAGCACAGCAGCAGCCAGCACATCTGTGTGGTGCACTGGAGGGATTAAATTGGTTACAGTTACCTGGTGTCTTAGAACAAGCTTTGCCAATAGTTCTGAAATGGAGCTGCACAAAATTTGTTTTGTTTATATTTCCTTACTTGTAATCTATCTATATCTAAGCTAACAGCCCCGGATAATATTCTCGTAACAGTTCTTATAAGTGATAAGATACTGAGCGTTGATTTCCAGAAAGGATCCTGTACTCCAGATCCTTGGCTGGCAGTATAATGCAATTTCTGTATTTTAATAATTTCTCCAATAGATGGCAGTAGCTGCTTCTTGGCTGGTAAATTAACACCATTCATAGTGCACTATATGAACATAAAGCAGAAAACCCCAAATATGTTCATATATAGGTACTTAACACATAACTGACATGTAGTTGTGTATGTTACAGGTGAGTCACCAGTTTGCCGTATTTGAACATGAAATCCTTTCTGGATATTTTCTTTTTGAGTTTGTTGATTTGCTCAGAATTTTCTGATAGTATAAAACAAATAAAATTATTAGAGGGCTACTAAGGTTAAGGACAAATACCTCTCAGAGCATACTTAGTTCTGAGGTCATGAGGGTTTGTTGACATTTAAAATGTCGTGGGCTAGCTTGAGTTGGTTTATCTTACAATGTCTTACATCCAAATTAGAATGCTTTATTGTAAATTACTGACATTACATTCTGCTTTGATTGACATTTTACTTTGTTACGAGTTTACTTGCACTGAAACCAGCGGATGATTCTACATTGTGAAACATGTCATGTTGCAAGACTGTCAAAGACAGTCCCAAGCCAGAGCTCTTGGTGCTTCATCTGCTGTACATGGTGTTGGCTGGGATCATATATCAAGAAGCTTGGAGTGGAGACTTTTTTCACCAGGATCATCTGCATTACTTTAACTGATCTGCAGTTATATAAACAACCACTATTATGCAGATGAAGGAACACATGAGAAGACTTCTGGTTTTACTAAATACCTCATAAGTGTATTTTGGATGAGAATTATCATGGCTTGCTAATTGTAGGAAAAGTTTGATGGTATCTTGCTAACTAGGCTATGGCAGTCTCAGTAACACACATAGGAGAGTATCAGATACTCAGACCCTGATAAGAGACAGGGAGAGCTAGAAGGCCCTGAAAAACACTGAAGAATCAACCTGAGCCACAAGCAGAGGACAAAACCTGTCCATGGGGCTAAATCCAGTAAAAATAAACTGATACAGTGGAATATAGCTTCAGCAAAGGTGAGTAAGGAGGTTTAAATAATTAATGGCACTAACACATTTTTCCAGCCTTCCTTTGTTTCATGGATTCAGTGCCTTTCCTGCACTGACTGCTGTTGAGCTGTCCTGCACACCACCTGGTACCACTTCCCTACTTCTGTAAGTACACACAGGCAGAAACAGCATCCCACTGCGTCCCCGATCATCGTGCTTCATCTCTTCATTTCTGCCTAGCTGACTTAGTTCTCTGAAAAGGGTGATATCCAGGTGACTGTTTTAAAGAAAAACATACAGAGGAGAGGGACTCGTAAGGGATATCTTGGAGAGAAGGAAAGAGCACACATAACTCTCAGCTTTTCACTAATACCCTGTCAGTGTGTGGCTTTACAGTATTCCCAGGAACAGCTGGCTTGTCAGTGATCATTCATTTCTCCAGGTTGGCACAGCAACCAGTTTTTGTGATGCTTCATATCCCACCTGGGGAGTAGCAATGCACCTGAGGAAGCTTAACTTTTCCTTCTTTTTCNTGTGTACTGCTGAAAAGCTGAAATTAGTATCAGTATATGAGTGCAATACATGCCTCATTTTTTGAATTTGTGTCATTCCACTGTCTTCCTTTCTGACTTACCAAGCTTGCTTTTCTCCTACTCACTTGTGCAAGATTCTGTCTTGTTCTCCTAAGCTTGTGCAAAACACATCAAGCAGCAATCAAAAGGAACGTGGGGTTTTTTTTCCTCTGGAATCTGTCTTTCCTTCAGTCTTTTAGATGTGCCACTGTATTATGTCTTGGTCTTTTCTCTATATATCTGTAGGTGAACTTTCCATACACAGACCAAGCACTGATATACCATGGAGAAACATTTTTCTCTGTTTATGAACCCTGGGGTACAGAGTAAGAACACACAAATATTTGTACAATCAATAGCCTTCTTTGATTTAGAGAATACCAGCTCTGTAAAACCATTTGTAACAATCACTATAGATGAAAGGTACAGCCTGGGTTGTTGTGCTGTTCTTGGAGAGAGTTACATTTCTCTGTTATGACAGCCCTAATATTTGAGCCACTTATATGACAAATTAATTAGTCATCGCCGGGGGGTAAAATAACCACTGTCACATGCTTTTCTTTCCTGAGGTTGATCTCGTGTGCGGGGAGGTACTATCTACAGCTGCAGGACAGATGAGCGGAGTTCTAAGAAGGCAGGTTTGAGATCCTGCAGTTCTGCTGCCATGTCCTGCCTGTCTTTGGCCCACTAGTGAGTGGTATTTGACTGAGCCCAAAGCCACTGCCTTCCTTTGCAGGAGGTCCTGATTCCCGAGTTATTCTCTGCTTTGTAGATGTTGGCAAAAACTACCTGTGTTCATCACAGTCGGCTCCAGGCTGCTTGCCTTCACTTTGAAAAAGAAATAGGATTATAAAACCAAGATGGTAACAAGACCAAGAGAAGAGAAACTTTCCTAATGAGCTTCAAGGTTGAATGAAGTTGCAACATAAGTACAGCTGGTCAGACCCCGTGGGCAGTGAGAGCCTGCACAAGCAGCTTTGTACAACTGTACCAAGTCAGACAGCAAAAAATGAGTGGAATCTAGCCCCAATGGTCACAGACATATCGCACAGCATCCTGCTCCATCCACTGCTGATAAGCATGACAGAGGCAAGGTGGGTGACTGCTGAGCAACATTCTGTAATAGGTCATTTTCATGTGGAGACTGCAATTGTAAAGACAAAGTCCATTTTTAGATAGTATTGTTCCTGCTTCATTGTCAAGAACTCTGGAGATGCTTGTAGTTGGGACAGGAAACTGATAACTTCTGCATTAGAGCAGCTGTCTTGTTCCTGTAGTCTTTACAAATGGACCTCAAGCCTAGCTAATCCCAGTTTTTTCTTGACCGCAGAGAATTCACTTGGGATATTTCACAGATCCACATTGGCTTCCAGTTTGGATACAGGTTCAGCAGGCATTAGACAAGTGCTGACAGCTTGGCCAACAACAGTTGCAGACTTAGTGAAATGACCAGTGGGATGAAGGAACTTTTGCCTCCGTAAAACAATACTTCACTAATCAGCTAATATCACTGTGAGGGCATGGGCTTTTGTCAGCTGAGACAGCTTTCCAGCAAATGCTGACTCCTGAAAATAATAGATTTGACAGGTATGAAAACAAGTCACTAACCTGTATCCTTCCAGGAGAAAGGAAAATTCCTGCTTTTTTTCTTTTTTTTNTTCTGCCTAGCTGACTTAGTTCTCTGAAAAGGGTGATATCCAGGTGACTGTTTTAAAGAAAAACATACAGAGGAGAGGGACTCGTAAGGGATATCTTGGAGAGAAGGAAAGAGCACACATAACTCTCAGCTTTTCACTAATACCCTGTCAGTGTGTGGCTTTACAGTATTCCCAGGAACAGCTGGCTTGTCAGTGATCATTCATTTCTCCAGGTTGGCACAGCAACCAGTTTTTGTGATGCTTCATATCCCACCTGGGGAGTAGCAATGCACCTGAGGAAGCTTAACTTTTCCTTCTTTTTCCGTTATAGCTCGAATGTTATAAAAAAGGAGTGGGAAAAGGGAAAGTATAGTGAATGATGTTGCAAAGGCAAACAACTTTCTTGAAATACATAGCAAGGCAGTCTTTTGAGTGTACATAGTGTTACAAAAGCCTAGGCCAGTATTTTTATAAGAACTGTTTTAATTTTTTTTTATTGCCATGTGTTGAATAAAAAGAGTTGACTTTTTTTTCCTCCCTTTTATATCATCATCATCATCACACATTCAAAGTATCCAAAATAGCATGGAAACTTCAGCCTTGTTCCATGAACTGTATTACAAACTATGCGTGCATGTGAAGCAAAAATAACACTGTATGTGATAACACTTACCAAATCTGGTTAAACTGTGTGACCAGTACACTGAGGGAAGAAGACATGTACCATTCCTAAGAAATCTCTATGAAAAAATGTGTACTGATGAAAAGCTGAAATTAGTATCAGTATATGAGTGCAATACATGCCTCATTTTTTGAATTTGTGTCATTCCACTGTCTTCCTTTCTGACTTACCAAGCTTGCTTTTCTCCTACTCACTTGTGCAAGATTCTGTCTTGTTCTCCTAAGCTTGTGCAAAACACATCAAGCAGCAATCAAAAGGAACGTGGGGTTTTTTTTCCTCTGGAATCTGTCTTTCCTTCAGTCTTTTAGATGTGCCACTGTATTATGTCTTGGTCTTTTCTCTATATATCTGTAGGTGAACTTTCCATACACAGACCAAGCACTGATATACCATGGAGAAACATTTTTCTCTGTTTATGAACCCTGGGGTACAGAGTAAGAACACACAAATATTTGTACAATCAATAGCCTTCTTTGATTTAGAGAATACCAGCTCTGTAAAACCATTTGTAACAATCACTATAGATGAAAGGTACAGCCTGGGTTGTTGTGCTGTTCTTGGAGAGAGTTACATTTCTCTGTTATGACAGCCCTAATATTTGAGCCACTTATATGACAAATTAATTAGTCATCGCCGGGGGGTAAAATAACCACTGTCACATGCTTTTCTTTCCTGAGGTTGATCTCGTGTGCGGGGAGGTACTATCTACAGCTGCAGGACAGATGAGCGGAGTTCTAAGAAGGCAGGTTTGAGATCCTGCAGTTCTGCTGCCATGTCCTGCCTGTCTTTGGCCCACTAGTGAGTGGTATTTGACTGAGCCCAAAGCCACTGCCTTCCTTTGCAGGAGGTCCTGATTCCCGAGTTATTCTCTGCTTTGTAGATGTTGGCAAAAACTACCTGTGTTCATCACAGTCGGCTCCAGGCTGCTTGCCTTCACTTTGAAAAAGAAATAGGATTATAAAACCAAGATGGTAACAAGACCAAGAGAAGAGAAACTTTCCTAATGAGCTTCAAGGTTGAATGAAGTTGCAACATAAGTACAGCTGGTCAGACCCCGTGGGCAGTGAGAGCCTGCACAAGCAGCTTTGTACAACTGTACCAAGTCAGACAGCAAAAAATGAGTGGAATCTAGCCCCAATGGTCACAGACATATCGCACAGCATCCTGCTCCATCCACTGCTGATAAGCATGACAGAGGCAAGGTGGGTGACTGCTGAGCAACATTCTGTAATAGGTCATTTTCATGTGGAGACTGCAATTGTAAAGACAAAGTCCATTTTTAGATAGTATTGTTCCTGCTTCATTGTCAAGAACTCTGGAGATGCTTGTAGTTGGGACAGGAAACTGATAACTTCTGCATTAGAGCAGCTGTCTTGTTCCTGTAGTCTTTACAAATGGACCTCAAGCCTAGCTAATCCCAGTTTTTTCTTGACCGCAGAGAATTCACTTGGGATATTTCACAGATCCACATTGGCTTCCAGTTTGGATACAGGTTCAGCAGGCATTAGACAAGTGCTGACAGCTTGGCCAACAACAGTTGCAGACTTAGTGAAATGACCAGTGGGATGAAGGAACTTTTGCCTCCGTAAAACAATACTTCACTAATCAGCTAATATCACTGTGAGGGCATGNTGATCATTCATTTCTCCAGGTTGGCACAGCAACCAGTTTTTGTGATGCTTCATATCCCACCTAGGGAGTAGCAATGCACCTGAGGAAGCTTAACTTTTCCTTCTTTTTCTGTTATAGCTCGAATGTTATAAAAAAGAAGGAGTGGGAAAAGGGAAAGTATAGTGAATGATGTTGCAAAGGCAAACAACTTTCTTGAAATACATAGCAAGGCAGTCTTTTGAGTGTACATAGTGTTACAAAAGCCTAGGCCAGTATTTTTATAAGAACTGTTTTAATTTTTTTTTATTGCCATGTGTTGAATAAAAAGAGTTGACTTTTTTTTCCTCCCTTTTATATCATCATCATCATCACACATTCAAAGTCTCCAAAATAGCATGGAAACTTCAGCCTTGTTCCATGAACTGTATTACAAACTATGCGTGCATGTGAAGCAAAAATAACACTGTATGTGATAACACTTACCAAATCTGGTTAAACTGTGTGACCAGTACACTGAGGGAAGAAGACATGTACCATTCCTAAGAAATCTCTATGAAAAAATGTGTACTGATGAAAAGCTGAAATTAGTATCAGTATATGAGTGCAATACATGCCTCATTTTTTGAATTTGTGTCATTCCACTGTCTTCCTTTCTGACTTACCAAGCTTGCTTTTCTCCTACTCACTTGTGCAAGATTCTGTCTTGTTCTCCTAAGCTTGTGCAAAACACATCAAGCAGCAATCAAAAGGAACGTGGGGTTTTTTTTCCTCTGGAATCTGTCTTTCCTTCAGTCTTTTAGATGTGCCANCAACTGAAAAAAAGGGGGGTTTTTTTTTTTAATGCTTTTTATCTTTTGGAATTGTTAGAGGTCCTACAGTTCTGCTGTCACTAGGTCACTTAACAGTTTAGCTTTTCACAGCTGTGTGTGCTGTAGCAGAGGAACTCTCATTTGACACTTAAAGTCAGGCTTCGAAGGCATCTAGTTTTTAAAGCTGGCTGAAGTGTCTTTTTAGAAAAGGTAAAACCAAGTTTTCTTTTTTAGACACATATTTTCAGATGACATAACTTTGCCAAAACACCTTAGCTAGCTTTCCCAAGGTGCATGGTGATGGCAGAGTCATTGCGTCTGGTCACACAGTAACCTGTCCCGTGTCCTTTCCTGCCACACGGCTCATAAGACCATCCAAGGAGGGATGAGTAGGGTTCACAGAGGTTTGGTGTGTCCCCTTGGGGCAAATTAAGGTGAGACAACACCAAACAATCAATTACTGGCATATATTGAATATATGCATACGATTTTTAGAGAAAAAGGGAAAATGTAGGATGTAAAATGTGAATTATAAAAAAATAATAATAAAAAAACCCGAACAAATGACTTGATAAAGGCAACTCATGACAACACTACTACCCCACCCAACACTACCACCAAATCTTGCAACAATGTGGTAACGACAGCACAACTACCAACAGTACTAAAAAAAACCCCTCAACCACTTATCAAACTTGCAACACATCACTGCTAAAGCGAGCAATCGCTTACCACAATGAGGCTTCCAGGGAAGCCTGCTAAGCGAGCCCCGAAAGGAGCTGGTCTAAAACTTGTAAGGTGTGTGCCAGAGAGAGAGAGAAATCAAGAGATCCTTGAAAAGAGAAAGGAAAAGGAGAGAAGAGAGAAAAATTTTCACCACTCCTTGGATGAGCATCTGTCAGCATCTCAGAAGAACAAAAGTTCTCAGGTCTCTGCCTGACTTTAATTAGCATAGGAAGCCATGGAGGTGTNATTCCTGCTTTTTTTCTTTTTTTTACCAATAAAACAAAAGGTTATTTTATTTAAAATTAAAAAAAAGTTGAAGTAGTTGAGTAATTCACTTAGTCTGTGAAATCAAAAAGCAGACGAGGACTTCTGCTTGAGGAATAAACCAGTGCCATTCTTTATTTGCAAGTCTGACGTGCAACCCAGATTGGAAGTATATTACAGTTTAAAGATTTAGTCTCTCTGCATCTCTACGTGAATGTGAAATATCAGATTTTGAATTTTGTTTAATTATAAGCAAGATCATAATTCCAAAACTATCCAATCTTAACAAGATTAACCAAACCTGCTGTCATTTTTTTTTTTTTCATGAGAACCTATGGGATTTTGACCTTTATTTTTCCATCCTTCAACAAAAAGCACAGCCTTTTGAGCATTTCTCTGCATAAAATGTCTGCTTTGGAATTGGAGCTTCTTGGTTTGGTACTGTCTATGCAGGAGAGATCCAGCAGCCCAGATATCTCTCCTAGTAGAAACTTGTGATCCTAATGGAGACATTTCACCCGCAATGGGACTTGGTGAATCAGTGCTGGAAGTGTGTCGGCCAGCTGCAACGGGAAGGCATGAGGTTTGGGGCCAGGGAGACCTGGTAGGTCTTATATAAGCCATCTTTGCTAAATAAGGTTCTTCCCTACTATGCTGTCTTCTCACAAAATAGAATTCTCATTCCCATATACTAAGAGGCCTCCTAAAATACACAAATTCATTCCATTTTAACGTGTGTGTTTAACTCGCTTAAAGAATAATGCATTTTCACACTTTCTCGTCAGCTACTTTTCATCATTGCTAGGTCTGCACAGAGTAGCAGATCTACAATCTTTTCTGAGGGTTTCAGTGCAGGCTGGGTGAATTGTTACAGGGGTACAGTCTGGAGACTATGGTATCTGTTGATTCAAATATTCAAATGGATATGTTCTTACATTCTAGGATCAGGAATATAATTTTCTGATGTCTAGGACAGTCGGTAACACATTCAGTGATTCAAACAGTAAAACCAAGACTTCTTGCTGCAGAGTTTAATACTTAACAAGAAGAAAAAACATAAATATCGGTAAGAGGAAACCGCTGTTGTGCAAACATTGTTATATTCTCTGCAGTAATTAAGAGGTAGGAAATACTTAATGATTTTACGCACATGTGCGCATACAGACACATCCCCTTGTATGAGAGTTTAAACATCCCTGGAATTATTGCATTTTTGGCTCAATTTGATTCAGTTGCAAGCTTTGAATACCCCACCTAGCTTGCGGGAAATCCTTTCTCTGTTTTTACAGACCTTTTTTTTGTGTGTGTGTGTGTTTACTTTATGCCAACTGAGAACAATGGTGGCTTTTTTTTTTTTAATGCTTTTTATCTTTTNAATTAAGGTGAGACAACACCAAACAATCAATTACTGGCATATATTGAATATATGCATACGATTTTTAGAGAAAAAGGGAAAATGTAGGATGTAAAATGTGAATTATAAAAAAATAATAATAAAAAAACCCGAACAAATGACTTGATAAAGGCAACTCATGACAACACTACTACCCCACCCAACACTACCACCAAATCTTGCAACAATGTGGTAACGACAGCACAACTACCAACAGTACTAAAAAAAACCCCTCAACCACTTATCAAACTTGCAACACATCACTGCTAAAGCGAGCAATCGCTTACCACAATGAGGCTTCCAGGGAAGCCTGCTAAGCGAGCCCCGAAAGGAGCTGGTCTAAAACTTGTAAGGTGTGTGCCAGAGAGAGAGAGAAATCAAGAGATCCTTGAAAAGAGAAAGGAAAAGGAGAGAAGAGAGAAAAATTTTCACCACTCCTTGGATGAGCATCTGTCAGCATCTCAGAAGAACAAAAGTTCTCAGGTCTCTGCCTGACTTTAATTAGCATAGGAAGCCATGGAGGTGTCTCCTTAATTAGTATAGGAAGCTGAGAGGGGTGTCTCCTTAATTAGCATGGGGAGAACCATCTTTTTGCGTCTGTGTAAGAGGAGGAAGGGCAGCATCAACCCTTTCAAGCAATTGAGTCGGTGGTCGTGCGGACCCTGTATTGGGTTGAACTTCCTTTGTTGGTGCCTTCGAGCTGGAGGTTTGCTGCTTGGTTGGAGGAGTAAGGCTGTGAATCCTTTGTTAGTGAGGGAAGGAAAGCCTTCAGTGCATTCTTCGCTGCTTCTTATCAACAAGGGATAGGACGAGGGATCTACAACCAAAGTGCTTTGAGACATCACATTTGGGGTCTAAGTATCCCCATCTGATCTGCCAGTCGCAGACACTCTTTATCCCAGGGACTGGGCAGTTTATGTTAAATCAACTCTAGCCACATCTAGAGACAGAAACTTATCACTCAGACATCTAGATTTTTTTGCAGATCACATATATTTTTTCATTTTGATTTTTAAATGGATTGTAAAGTCCAATGTATCATGCTGTGAGTTTGGCTAAAAGTTTATGATGTCGTGTGTACAGATGATGAATGGGGAAGTGTTTCTATTCAGAAGAGCTTAACATTGAGGAAAGAACATTTACAAGTCATAATATACGTATAACCTTGCAGGAAAGAATTTGTTCAATTTTTATTATTTTTCTTATTACAAGTAGCCATGTGTAGAGTACTAGAACCTAGCTTATGAAACAGAACTTTAAATTATTTTTCATTCAGGTATTGATGAGTAGTAGTATGTAATTTGTCTAGGAAAATGAAATGTTTGGAACCTTTAAATTATGATTAATCTTTAAATTAAACACTTTCTGAACCAAAGAAATAGCTAGACATATAGCTAATGTGCATGGGTGACCCATGTCTTTTGCTTGTAGTTCAGAGAAAAGCAGCCTTCTGAGAGATATGTTATTTAAAATATAATGAAGTATAACAAACATAATATACATAATTTTTACTGCATAAAAAATAACTGCTAGTGGGTTTCTTAAACCTGATGTGCTGCCTACTTGAGTTATGTCTTTGCTTGTGTGGTAGTGGCTGGGGAGCCTTTTTCCTTTGTTGGAGCTTTTCCTTTTAGTTATGATATTGTGGGAGTTTAAGTATGTCCTAACTGATTTCGAATCTGGTCTGTTATTTCTGCCAGGTTGTTTTTCCTTGTTTGTAGCATTTCATAAGTGTGCTCAGCAGACCCCAAATCTAGGTCTTGTGGGGTTTTGCACATAGGTACTCTGTTGGCATTTCTGTTGTCTGTTCAATTCTTTATTAACAGGTCTGCAGCAATGCCAAATGGTAGCGAAGAGATGCAATCCTGTGTCAACCTGTATCAATCAATGGAATATTCCATATATATGGAAATATTCTGTTATCTGGCTGTTAAAACCCTACAGGTCACTTTACACCTCTGAACATGACGATCTCGATAGCCAAACTGGAATTCCATAGGGCTGACCGTCTGTGCTGTGGGTCTTTGCAGGATAATTTCTGAAAAGAAACAAAATATGTTGGGGTTAGCTGACTGTTTTCTGCATACATCTTTGAATGTTCTTAGTGTGAATACTTGGTAATAAACAATATGTTTAATATGCAGTGAAAAGGATAACAGTGTCTCTGTGTTCCGCTTTCTGTGAGCTTTGTGTGCTGCACATGATGCTTTTGCATCACGCAGCAGAAGGCTCCTTGTACAACAGGGACTGTGAAAATTTCTCTCCGGTCACACACAGTGAAATAACCTTTGCTATTCTATCAAAGGTTCCAAGTTTCTTTCAGTGAGCAGTTGGCCCCTTTTTTTCAGATTTTATTCAACAGTTCTGTCAGTTCTAATGGTAGGGGGGCTGTTTAAAGTCACTGTTCTGAGTTTCTCCTTTTGCTTCTTTGTTTGTCAGTTTCTTGATTATAGTCCACATTTCTCCTATTTCCATTGGACTGACTGTTCATGTATTTCACTAAAATCAAGTAATTGATTTTAGTGAGAATTCCTTTGTAATGCTGCGCCCGTCCACTTACCTACTTTATCTCAGTTACAAGTAAACTGGAGTAAGCTGAAAGTTGACTATTCCCAACACATCCGTGCAACCTGACCTCCCATCTAATGAATCTCGGACTCCTCCAAGACTATTGTGTTTGAGCTATACTGCGTAAAACAGCAAGCAGAGATGAACTTCCAGCGTGATGCTTTCCATGGCATGCTTAATAAATGGCTCGTTACTTGGGATGAAACTCATGCAGATAATGATGCAGTACAGTGGGATCCTGCTTTGACTGTAAAGCATATCCTTCTGGCCAAAGCTTGAAACTTTGCTTTTGTCTCCATCACAGAGTGCAGCTTTTTTACGTAGCAAAGCTGGAGCTGGTTCTGATTAAACTGGTATGGCTACAAAGGGCAGCTCAGTGCTGTACGGAGATACCAGCCTTCCTTCCCAAGCCTATATAGTGGCATCAGCTCAGACTCCACTTTCAGTAATAATAATGTATCCTACTTCCCCATAGGAATAATTACACCGCAACGGAGCTCTTCACTGAGGTGGCCACAATTAGCTAGTTAGTTTTGAATTAGCCTAGGCATCGTGGTAAGTCTGTGCCCTGTGCTGCGTGGAGGTAGTCAGCCCTGATAGATTGCCTCGTTTTGTACAGCGTAGATAGCAGAGGGGCATGGGATAAAAGGGTGAAGCTTTCCTAACTAATCCAAGTCTGCTTGTAATTTCAGACTTGAATTCAAATATTTCCTGGAATGTGTCTGAAAAGAAACATGCTGCTTCATATCACTGCTGATAAATTGGTAATTATCCTTTTTCCCCACAAACGACACTGAGTCAGCTCTGGACAAGGCACAGCTCACCTTCATTTTATTAGGAGTACAGCCTGCTATCTCCACAGTGTTCAGCACACGTCTGTTCTCTGCTCTTTGCCCTGAAAACAGTATGGTAGTGGTGCCATTCTCAGGCTATATATAGCACTTAAGAGATATCAAAGATTGACCTTGACCTCAAGCCTTTCCAGATACTTGAGCTTTAAGGAGTCACCTTAGGTAAGGTGCAGGTGACAGGTGACAGAAGGGCTCTAGCCTGTTTGCTTCCTTCTGAAGATTTTATTATCAATGCGTGAGGAAACACACTTACTGAACATCTTTCTAGCTGTCATGTTTTATGTGTGTTTATTTAGAAAGACGATAAAGACAATGATGGTGATGTTTAACTGTTTCTCTATATTGACTATTTATGTTGAGTGATCCCCCATTGACAATAAAATGTCTTTCCCTCTCATTTTCCCCATCTAATTTCTTTATAATAAGCATTAAAAAATTACAAGTTTTTTCCCATATTTTAGGAAAAAATTACCAATACGGCCCTGGATTACTTGAAGCACATTACAAAGTAAACTTCCAAGGATTGACTTGCATGCTATGGGCATTTGTCATAAAAGACAATTAAGCAAAGTTTATGGTGTTCCAAGGCTGCACAAGATTTTTTAAATGCAAAAATTATGTAGCCATAATGTGTGATAGCAAAATCAATAATGTATAATAATAATTTATATATAGCAATGTAAGTATTACATTCACCAACACCAATTGCTCATGAAAACAGGTATGAATTAAAGGACTCATTAAGCTACGTATTGCTGAACTGTGTTTCCAAATAAACCTGAAATAAGTGTCAAAATTATTAGACAAATTTAAGATGACAAATTGTTTGCTCTCAAACAATTTCAGTTCAAAATTCAGTCAATTTAGTACAGAATATGCTTGAATATGCTAAAGAGTAAATACAGTTTGTCTGAAAAGAGGAAGAATATCTGCTGAAGTTCCATTTTTAAAAAATTATGTCCAGAACTATTTTTTTTTTTAGTTTTTTTGTTGTTCACAAATCATTTGCAGGCCTGAAGTGGAGAATCACGTAGACCTTTCTTTGAGTAGCCTTACCATTGCCAGCAGAATAATGGACTTGATGATCCTTGAGGTCTTTTCCAACCTTAATGATTCTGTGATTCTATAATGATCATAAAATTCTAAGATGAGCATGACCGGTCACTCAGCTCCTGCTCAGATTTTCCCTAAGCCAGGTCGTGCTAAGGCCTGATGCTTGCTGGGCCATTAGCTCGAAACCAGCACAACATGTAGGCAGGATACGGCAGGCAGAAATGGCTAAAGATCGTTGTGCAGCCACCGTCACCTACAGCTGTCCTTCTCCCGCAGCCATAATCCTTTCATTCGTGATTGTCTGGCAGTTTCTTCAGAATCCACTAAAAATGGATGGAAATAGAGCAGCCTTCCAAGCTGGGAGGTATAGATACATCAGCTTACCCAAAAAGTTTTTGATCCAACAGCAGCTGGACTCCCAAGGCTTTTGTACTTCCCAGTGGGGGACAGGGGATGCCCACACAAGGATGGAAGAGAAAGGATGAGCGGTCTCAACGTCCCCTGGGTAACTATATTGTTCATAGATGCATGAGTTACAAGTTATGAGCTGCAAGTTATGAATTACAGAACCTGTGAGTTAGAAACCTCGTGAACTGAGTGATGAATTAGTGAATTCATGTGTGAGAAAGGGGATTGACCCCTTGGTTCATCGTGTTGGTTAGTTTTCTTTCCTAATGAGCTCATAAAATAGAGCTTGATTTACATTGCCCTGTACATTTGAGACATCCAGACAGATGAGCTGAGAAGAATACTAGGACATTTGGCCTCACTTTAGAAAAAATCACTAGGAAATGGGGAAGAGGAGACAGGTGTTACAGAGGGATGTGAATTTATGTTGAAAAGTACTAGACAGATCTGTCAGCCTGACCGCATCCCACTGTGTACTAGTGTGATACTTGTGTCCTGATAGAACAGGACAGATGTAGCCCGACAGGACAATATGGAGCACTGCTGTTTCTATCACTGAAATTACAGGTCAAAACCCCAAGCTTCCAAGTTAATCACTTTAGGGAAAACATGGCTGGAAAGTTAGAAATTTAGAAAAATAGAAATTTAAAAAAATAGAAATCTAGCAAAGAATTTTTTAAAGTCATCTTATCTTTAAAACATTTAGAGATGTATCTTATGCTGGTCTGATTTCACTTTGTGTGAGCGCAGATTCTCAGTCTTGGCCTTGGCAAACCTCTCTTGCCTGCAAAACATTGCTTCCTTTTTTACCGCTTTAATTTGTCATCCCATTGCTTCTCAAGTGTAGTCCTTCATGGAGGCGTCAAGCTACTCTGCAGTGTGACAGCTGTCAATAATACAGCATGTTAATTGTTGCAAACAACATAATACGTATGTTCATCATAAAATGCAAACTGGTATTTATAATTTTATTCAGTTTTTTTCTCCCTCTGTCCTAACCTCTTCTAGTCAAAAACATTTTTTATAGTGTAAGTATATTTATGTGTACTTTCCCAAAGCACTAAATTCTGTCAATTCAGAGCACTCAGTGTTGAATTTTACTTATTATTATTTAAAAGTATATTATTCAGGTATCTAAATGTAAAAAAATCAATGTATTGTGTACATTTTGTATTCAGAAAGGGGTCGTGTCCCTGTGTTGTACTTTAGAAATTCAGAAGTTTCAGAACCCATTCGACTGATGGTGTATTTGTCAAGAATGATCCTGCTGCGGGAGTGCCCAGGCTGGTAAGCTCTCCCACTTCAGCTGATTTGGTTAACTCTTGAAAATAAACGTGTCCTTCTTCAGTTTTTGTCAATGAAGATCAACAGCCTACAGAAAAAAAAAAAAGAAAAGAAAAGAAGAAAATGTTCTAAATTACCTAATCATAAAGCCTGTCCTCACCTCCTGTTCACTTTCATAACTCTTGCAATGCTATAATTGTAGTAGTCATCCGGTTACCGTGAAGTCTGTATGGTTCTGTGATAATTGTAGTAGTCATCCAGTTGCCATGAAGTCTGTGTGATAGATAAGACAGCAGTTTCAATCAGTCTAAATGATATTTTGTATTGGTACTAATACATACATACATACATATATATATATAAAACAAAACCACATGATTTTATTCATATGAGTCAGTTCCCTCCTGCTATTCCTTTTATAGATTTAGAAGGAAATTAAATTGTAATATCAGTTCATGTACTGTTAGGTCAAAGCTTTAATATATCCTGCCACATAGTACTTTAGATTTCGTGCCCACACTGTTAGTAGGTCATCAGCTATTTTCAAGCATCAAAGGACTGTGTAAGATAAGAATAAAAAGGATCAGTAAAAAGAACAAGGAAGGCCTAAAACCTCATGTACAGCTGCAATAATGAGACAACATCTTGCGTCTTGAAGGGAGCTACACCTAGAGGGGACAAGATCAGCACTGAAAAATTTCAGAAACTAGTTGGGAGTTTAAATATATTCCTTAAATGTAACCTGTGCTGTGTTGAAGCCTAGAATCATAGAATCACAGAATGGTTTGGATTGGAAAGGACCTTAAAGCCTGTCAAGTTCCAACCCCCCTGCCATGGGCAGGGACACCTCCCACTAGCCCAGGTTGCCCAAAGCCTCATCCAGCCTGGCCTTGAACCCCTCCAGGGATGGGGCATCCACAGCTACTCTGGGCACCCTGGGCCACTGCCTCACCCTCTGCACAGTGAAAAATTTCTTCATAATATGTAGTCTAAATCTCCCCTCTTTCACCTTAAAACCATTACCCTTGTCCTGTTGCTACACCCCCTGATGAAGAGTCCCTCCCCATCTCTCCTGTAGCCCCCTTTCAGCACTGGAAGCTGCTCTAAGGTCTCCCCAGAGCCTTCAACTCTCTCAGCCTGTCCTCACATGGGAGGTGCTCTAGCTCTCTGATTATTTCTGTGTCCCTCCTCTGGACTCTCTCCGACAGGTCCATGTCTTTCCTGTGCTTAGGACCCCTTAGCTGGACAGAGTACTCCGGGTGGGGTCTCATGAGAGTGGAGTAGAGGGGGAGAACCACCTCCATCACCCTGCTGGTCACACTTCTTTTGATGCAGCCCCGTCACAGTGGCCTTCTGGGCTGCAAATGTACGCTGCTGGCTCGTGTTTAGTTTTTCATCTTCTGACACCCCAAGTCCTCCTCCTCAGAGCTGCTCTCAAGCCATTTTCCTCCCAGCCTGTATTTGTGCTTGGTGTTGCCTCGACCCATGTGCAGGACCTTGCACTTGCCCTTGTTGAACTCCATGAGGTTTGCACGGTTCCACCTCTCCAGCCTGTCCAGGTCCCTCTGGATGGCATCCCTTCCCTCCAGCGTGTCACCACACCACACAGCTTGGTGTCGTCATCAAACTTGCTGAGGGTGCACTCCATCCCACTGTCCATGTCTCCAACAAAGATGTTAAACAACTACCATCCCAATATTGACACCTGAGGAATGTCACTCGTCACTGGTCTCCACTTGGACATTGAGCCATTGACCACAACTCTTTGAGTGCAACCATCCAGCCAATTCCTTATGCAGTGAGTGGTCCTTCCATTAAATCCATATCTCTCCAATTTAGACACAAGGATGTCATGCAGGACAGTGTCAAAGGCTTTGCGCAAGTCCAGGTAGATGATGTCAGTTGCTCTTCCCTTACCCACTAAGGTTGTAACCCCATGGTAGAAGGCCACCAAGTTCATCAGGCACCATTTGGCCTTAGTGAAGCCATGCTGCCTGTCACCAATCACCTCCTTGCTTGGTCTCCCTTTTCCATGGGTAAATACCACCTTCTACTCCTTTGCCTACAACTAGGTAAAAAATTAGAAAGAAGCAGTAAATCTAATTCATATAGAAAAGATGAACTAAGCACCAAAAGGAAAATTCCAGGTGTTGTGGAGGCCAGAATTTCTGCATAAATTCAGCCAGAGATTCAGTTCTCTCGTGACTTCTCTGTACTAGGCACCTACAAAAGGAATAGCAGAATAAAGACCCTCTTACATGCACTTTCTTTCCTTTCTCTTGCAGGCTGCCTACGGTGTCAACATCCACAACTAGCTCAGAGCACGCAGGCAGACAGGAGGCATGGAGGAGAAACAGCCTAAGGCTTACATCAGATGTGCCCCTAGATGATGGCCAGCACCGCTGATTGAGTAGTAAATTATTATCCCCTTGAAGCAATGAGGAAACAATGTATAGGTTTTGCCCCTGAGGTGTGTCTCTGGGACATAGTGCTTCCTGCGACTCCCACTCCCATAATGAAGGTTAAACACCAACCTTTGCTTGGGGTTGTGCCCAGAAGCATAGCCTGCCTTTTGGAAGGACATTCAGGGCCTTTGCTGGATGCAGTTGTCGAAGAGACTGAGTAGGGGAGAGTGCATCAGTGGAGGCCCTGTCCTCCCTTGTCGTGGTGCCAGGCAGAGGCTGGTCGGCGTTCAGATATTCCTGGATCAGTTCTGCATCATTGTACTCAGCTGTGGGGGAAGCGTTGAGGCCTTTTTTTTGTTGTTGCTTTTTCTTTCCCAGCGGTGGGCTGAGCTTTGGATCCCAATGAGGCAGATAACCAATGGAGTTATCTTTCAGATAATAAAACTTATTCTCTTCAGGAATGTTTATTCATTAAAGCATCCAGTGGTTGTTTGATCCAGCTCTGCTTCCTGGGTGTAGGTGATTGTGGAGGCTCAATGTATTTTTGTATCTAGGCTTTTCCAATATTCTCCCAGATTTGAACTTGGCTGCTAATGTGCATGTAGTGGTGTGTCTCAGGGCTCTTATACAGTGCTGTTACCAAATCATGTATGTGGGAAATGCTTTCAGGAGTATTTGATTAACTCTATAGGTGGCCAAATAAAGCTCTAAAATAACATGGATACATTCTACCAGTACCTTTTGTTACTCAAGGTGTTCAGTACGTACTACTTGTTTGCCAGAATTTTCTGAAAGGCTTCTGTGGTGCATTTCTACATTATAGGAATTTTACAGTGCAAAATATATCTGCTTTAGACTAGAAAGCATGTGTAGGCTATTCACTCGCTTCAGGATTCATTTCATTGTGCTAATTCTGTATTTCAAGGCTACTGGATGGCTTGGGGCAGTCATTGGGAAGTCTTAATCTTGCTGTCTGTAGTGTCACTGGCAATTTGCTGGGTGTCCAGAGCTGACAGTCGCTGGAGGCAGTAGAGTGGAGACCAGCACCTGGTAGAAAACCCTGTATTTTTCAGTTTGTGTATCTCCACCAGGCGAAGTTGTCGAGCTTTGGGGCACATTGTAAAGTCTTTTTCTTGAGGAAGTAGAATGGGAGAGGTTTTCAGATAACCTCCTATCTTCTGGTATTAATAATTAAGGAACTTACAGAATACAAATAGATATGATTAATACTGAAATGAGCAGCCCAGAGCTTCCTGAAAGTGGTTGTTAAACCTCTGCATATGCATACAACTTTAGTTAGTTTATTCAGAGAGATTCCCAGGTAAGAGCCAAAGGTCGTGAAATGGCCCTTTGTTCTCTCTCTGGTTAATGATAGGCTATGGCCAATAGAGTTCCCTGATTCATCAGAAACATCAATATTATTGTGTCCTGAAATACAGAAGGTAATGAAGTATTAAACAATACTCACAGTTGTCGGGGATAATGCAAGAAGAGAGGCGTGTTCCTAATGGGTTAATATCCACACACTAGTCTGTGACAGCAGCTAGAGAGCAATTTCCTATTAGTTTGTCTTGGCTATGGTTGCTAATTTTCTTTTTCTGGTTTGTCTCACTTCGATATCAAAATTATTATTAAATAGCTAAATACTCCTGTTTGGCAAATGCTCTCTATAGGGAGTATGTCCACAAATGTAAAAAGGGGAAAGACAAATAAGTATGCCTTGTGCCTGTTTGTGCAGATTGGCTAAAATGCCAGCAGGAGCCCACACAAAAAGGAAATGTTAATTGTCTGTTAATAATCCTGTCACAAGGAAAGGCGTGTATGTGTCTACAAAGGGTGAGCAATTTTTTAAAAGCGATCTGCTCCACAAGAGCCTTCGTAACACGTTGATGTGGTTTAACAACAAAGACACTTCGGTTTCAACATCCTCCTTTGGTAAGTTACTGACCAGTTACTAACACCTCCTGAAAGAACACCTCTGCCAGTCGGTATTCAGGGGTCTGGGTACTCACCGTAAAAATGCAGTGATGTGTTTCGGTCTCCGTGTATTTTTGTTCCTGTTGAAATAATGCGCTGAAGTGTTCTTCCCCCTGGGCAGAGTGTAAAAACGACAATATGTGTTCTGTACAGGTACTTCCCACTTGCTTGCTCGCAGGGGGTTCACAGGAGTAAGACGCGTGGGTGCTGGAGGGGAAGCGGAGCATAGGCTCTCTGCTGGTGCCGTGGAGTGCAGCTCTGCTGTCTGCACCAAATGCTGAGAATCGCAGCGCAGGGACACGTGGAAAATTCAGAATGGCATTCGCTCACCTTGTTTGTTTGGCCTTGGGAGCCAGAAACTGGCAGCGGCAGCAGCCCTGGCGCAGTGCAAGGTTAGGGCTCAGGATGGGAAACTGATCCCAGTGAGATGCAGAACACTGGTAAATTTTCCCAAGTGACACAAACAGACTCAGAAACCACAGCCTGAAACTGGGATGACATGGTGTTCCAAAGCAAGCAGTTATGTGTCTTGTCTGACAGTAACTTTTTTTTCGCAAATGTTTAGGAAAGCACTCACTGCTATTACTGTGTTATCTCTTCCACAATCTGAGAAAATGCTTCTCCCTCCTAGCTGCAGACTACCCCAGTACACCAACATATATCAAGACACCTTTACACTGTTACTTTAAGGTAAATGTTTGAGTGTACCTGAACACCGAGATCAATGTGTTTTAAGTCATCTAGACTTCTCAGAGCCAAATGATTTGATTTTAAGTTATTTCAGTCAAAATCTCAGTCCAATTAGAATTTTTCCGTCGTACCCATCTAACGTTGTGTTAAAAGATATATTGACCTAGACTGTGGTCATTTGACCTCTTAGTGTGTTATAGCGACAGGGAGGAAACATTACCACTGACAATTGTTTCAGTGCGTGGTTCTTAGTGCTCTTTAATTTCTGTTGTAGCAGACCATAGCATCACAGAATCACAGGATGGTTTGGGTTGGAAAGGACCTTAAAGCCCACCCAGTGCCACCCCCTGCCATCGGCAGGGACACCTCCCTCTAGCCCAGGTTGCTCAAAGCCTCAATGTATGCACCCTCCTTTCTTCAGTGGCAATAATTTCTTTATCTACTGTTATGGTTCAAAATTCTGACTTGACTATACCCTCAGATAAGTAGGAGGGCATCAGAGTTTCAGGAGCAACAAAGTTTGCCTCTGGAAAAGCAAAAACATACTCCAGGCTTTGCCTCAGGCAGTTTAAGCTAGCTTTAGGATGAAAATCCTGTTGATGGAAATGGTGACCAGTGACTAGCATGTATCTGTACTTCATGTTGTTTATGCTATGAGACCCCCTTTTATTTGATCAATGAGTAATAGAAGCAAAGATAATACTGATTTTTTAATGTTATTGTTTTTTCTTGCAATTTTCAGTTTTAAAGATTTTAATGATCATGTAAAATTCTTCCTTTTGTTGCCTTGATCCTTTTATTTTTGATGCTGTCCTGTTGTTCAAGAAAATAGGAATGTTCTTGTCTGGAAATGCTTTACTCATTTTTTCTGCTCAGAAACATCTACTTGACAAGATCAGATTGTGGGATGGCTGTGATAGTCAGGTATGCAATTTGAACTATTCTGGGAGTGTCAGCTGAAAGGAGTGTGAACAACAAAGTCTGTTACAGACAGGTCCTCATGGCTATGACTAAACCAGCTGAGAAATCTGAAAGAAAAGTAAAGTCTTCAGGAAATTCAAAGTGTGTTAATGGGACAGGTGAATTATCTTGCTTTCATTAATAGCTGCTCTTAATGGGCTTTTGAGCCACCCTGCATGTGAGCCACAGCTGCAGAAGATGTTGTTAGCAGAGCCTAATTGCCTAATGCAGACAGAAGCAATTCAATTCCAGCTTCTGGCACAGATGCAAATTCCCTTTCAGTGTATATCATGGAGGAAGCAGAAGTTCTGCAGTGTCACTCCAGAGCTGTGGGAGGTTGTAAAATAGAAGAGAAAGACAGGATGGCAATGGTATAACAGCTGATAAGAAATCGAGGACTGGAAAAATGAGTAAGAAGTCATTTTCCTATAGCATACAACAGCATGGAGATCCACCCTCTTGAAACTGATGGAGTTATGGTAAGTTAATATAACTAAGAAAGTATCAGAGTTGTATGTATTGGCGTTTGAAGGAGAATTCTAGTGATAGTATACTAGTTTTATCTTACTGAATCTTGCCTTGACCTTAAAAAGAAGGTATGATTTCTTGAGTCCTAAGAGAGTTTGCTGTGATGGAATGATTCATCGAACGTGCTGAGATACACACCTCCTCTTTCACACACGTGAGACAGCAAAAATTCACCCCCCCCTCCCCCCCCCAAAAAAAGAGAATTTTGGTTCTTTCTCTCCCCCAGCAAAATCTAATAATGTTTTTATTTCTTCAGCTGTAGAACTGTAATAGCTGGACAACAGTGTCACAAATCCCCCATTAAAAGGGAAGGAATGGCAAACGGCTTTCCTCCTGTTGTGCCTGGCCCTCTTCTTAGAGCCTGTCTCCAGCATCACAGAATCTACCTTCCCTGACCTACTGTGAGACAAGAGATTCCTCCCAGATACAGGAAGCGGTATAGGTCTGAGAAAGAAGAGCACTGGTTCCCAGTAAGAGAAAATTACGAAGAAGCATCAAGACATGAAGTATGTGCTGGAACCATGGCCCTAGGCCCAGCTCACTGCACACCTCTCTTTCTATTTCAGGGCATTTCCTTGCTGTTCTGCATAAAAATAACTCCTCCAGAGTCTCGCTGTGCTCTTTTGCCCTGTGCCCACCCTGTCCCTGTTCTTCATCTGGGGTGTTTCCAATTTTCTTCATTACTCTGTCTGCTGATACTGTGGCTTCCCTTAATACTTAAAAACAAGTTCTCTGACTTTCCGTCATTTGTCTCTTCTCTCGCTATTAGAAGTCCTGTAAATGAGTGTCCTGTGGTTACACCTTGACAGTGAAAGCTGGGGCCGTTCATGCCAAGAACTTTCCCTAAAACTTGGTAAGGGAGAAAGTAAGAATGCTTGTATTCAGTCAGTCACATACATCCAGGCTGACAAAGCCAGAAATGCCAGCAGTACCTTAGGGCGGCTTGCTGGCTCTTCCCAGACACGCTGTGTAGTTATTTCATTGCTATTGACATTCTGATAATTTCTGCATCCATACCTCAGAGGGCCAGCGGCCATTCGTAGCTGATGCCCTATGGTTGCTCAGTGTTTGAGGAGATGCAGAAAAAAGAGCCAGCTTACATCCCCACTGTCTCCAGCAGAGAGGAACGCGCCGCGTTCTCTTTTTTCACAGTGACGGAGAAGCACGCTGCCATAGGATGTGTTTTCTGGGATCGCTTGGGGAAGTTTCACAGACATTTCTCACTCCTTGGTACATCCAGTCCACGCTACAATTAGTCACAAACCTTGCAGTGAAACCAAAATTTGTCAGAAGATATTGATTTCTTGATTCAGAACCTTAATACTTTTTTTGTTGCTTTGCCACTGAGGGTCTTGGGAGTTTAATCCCCATCTCTGCAGTGGGGATCCTGAGGTGTTAGTATGGGTTTCATGGGTCTGTGGCTTCTGGGAAACCTTCACATTGGGTCAGCCCCAAGGATAAGGGCTGATTCCCGCCCAGGTTGCTGCAGTTGCCCAGAGAAATTGTAATTCCTGTCAGTTCTGATTAATAATTTGTTAGAAGAATACTGATAGCTACGTGAACTTCAAATTCCCTGAAGCAGCTGCAGGGCAGCTGGGGCACTTCACTTAGAATTTCATGTTCTGAAAATACAACGAACTCAATGAAGTGTCAGACCTGTTCAGACCAAATGTAAACGAGACTAAGCAAGCTCTGCTTTTCGGTGAACTTGACAGCTCCTTGTACTTCACGCCTCCTTCAGCACGGACTGTGTTTTAGGAGACAGAGTCTAGGCACCAGCGTTTTGAAATTAACTCTGTCTCTGATATGCTAAACCTTAGCTCACTTCTTCCTTCCTATGGTACTGTACCAGAATAACGAGTTGTACTCAATTAGAGACCTAGTGTAAACTGGAAGAATTATGGGATGTGTGCTAGGGAATTAACATTCTGTATTAATACAGTGCAAGTTTGTTTTCCAAATATTTCTATTCCTATTGATCAGTGTTATTTCGTTTATTGCCCTGGGTATTGCAGTTAATAATAGGAAAACATTGTTTTCTGCTACACCTAATGGAACGACGCTAGAACACTTCCATTCTTCATCAATTATGATTGCCAAAAATGAACTCAGTACAGAGCCATCAGCATCAAAACAATTTATCCCCCTCAGCCAGTCTTTACAAACAAACTACTGGAAACAGAAATGGAAGCTGTGTCCCAGCCCGGTGTTACTGTGTATCAGTATCTACCTTATTAAGAGGTCAAAAGAAGACAGTTAGTTGTGCTTTCAAATTCTTTTTTAGGGCAAATTATTTCAGCACTAACAATAAATCAAATCGGAGATTAAAGGTAATTATTACTTTGCATATGAGGACAGCTTCCATCTTTCTTCTTTATAGCTAAATACAACATAAATTATTTTAAAAGGAAGTGTTTTACTTGAAAAAAGTTGGTGAGTGATGAAAATACTAAAATGTCTGAACTTGAATGATTCAGAATTAAATTATTTGTTTTGAAAGCAGTTTTTGTTTTGCCTTTTTTTTTTTCACCATATGCAAAAAAACCCTTGAGGTTAAGTAACCTAGGAAAGAAATGTTTAAGGTTGTTTTTTTTTTTTTTTCTAGAGTGAAGGATTTCAGGTTTATCTGAAATTATTGTTTTCCTTTTTAAAAATGTTGTACGACCTTTTATTGTGATTTCACCCAAACCAATACTATTTTGCTTCAATTCTAGTGATGCAGCCACTGAATGAAAAAAAAAAATTTACACTGCTCTAAGTGCATTTTTTCAGAAGCCAATAAAAATTAAAAATGTAAGCCACAAGTGTGTTTCCTGCAGTTTAAGTTCATAAATTTTATCAGGCCACAAAAAGCAACTAGACTGAGAAAAAAGTAGCAGTTTTGAGTTTGAACACAGGACATAAATATTATGACAATGATGGCAGCTCTTAAGTTCTAAAGAAAATTGTTTTACAAACCAGTATGGATACCAGAGTATCTGGCAAGAAGGGGTTATCTACTTCAAGATCAAATTAGGCTTCTGAACTAACCTCACACTTACAGGTTTGAATTAATATGATCACTAAATGTTTATGAATTTAGGAAAATCCTGATCAGAGTGGGTTAAGCATTGTGAATTGAAAACTCTAATTTTGTCTGAGCTTTTGAGGTTATTTCCTTAACCATGCTAAATCAATTGATTTAATGTAGCCCACTTGGCCATTTCAAAGAATTCCTGTACTTTGTAGTCATTCTTTCAAGTATAATTTTAAAATGTTGGATCTTTCCCTTGTTCTGTTGTGTTTTGTTGTTGTTGGTTGGTTGGTCGGGTTTTTTTTTTTTAATTTTCTCTAACTATTGGAATTAAATAACAGAAGGCAACAGCAAACATTTAACAGTTGGATTAAAAGAATGCTTTTCCCTTTTCTCCCTTTTCAGATTCTTGTTATGTCAATATTTCATTTGTTCTGTAGTCCTTATAGAATCTTCCCGTGTATAGCTATACTCGATGTTAAAAAAGGTAGAAGCATAGAAGAGCCCTCTCTCAAGTGTATTCAATGCAAATGAAAAAAAAAACAACCCTAATTTCTATATACCTTTATGATCCCAGGTATGACTACCTAATTCCACAAGTAAAAATGTTGCTGTCTGCCTTCCCAGAATCCCAGGTGCAGAATAACCGTTTGCTTTTCTGCCATGAGCTATCAACCTGCCTTAAAAACGTATTTTCTATAGAAGGTATTTCAATGGTCATGTTGGAACGTACGTAAATTTTCGATACAAAATCAAGTGCAATAAAGCAAGTTTTCTGGGGAAAAAGCCGTAAGAGATAAGGTTTGTAGTAGTTTTTTCTTTTGAACGGAATCTTGTTGTTTCTGTTAAAACATTTAAAATACGCCAGATAGCAATATGACCTCCAAATGGTAACATGCAGCAGGCAAAAAAAAAAAAAAAATTAAAAATCCTACTAGTATAAATGGATCTTCTTTGGTTAAGTGTGTATTCCCCACCTCTCTGGAGTATCTTTGGTGGGGTAGTCACTGTATTTGATTTCCTAAAGCAATACAATTTACAAAGACCCCCAAGAGGGAAAAGAATGACCAAGATTATATTAAGCTTTGTGTTTGATATATGGGAAGTCACTCATAGCTGCAAGGAAGAACAACACGTCGAAGTGGCTTTGTTGTTGTTGCATTTGTTACACTGCCAAGCTTGGAGTTTACTGAGGGTTATAGTTCAGCTTGCAAACTAAAGCAATGTCTTATTTGATCTAAAATAAGATCATACTCTCATTAGCTCAGAAGAAAATACGAGTCATTTTTGTATAACTGTAAAGTTGCAAAGAGATTCTAGCCTTTGCAAATAGTGCTTCAGAAAACAAGTTTTCAGCTGATATAGTTTTCTTGGTAGCAATTGATTAAAAGCTTTTGAATCAGTAGAGATCAAGCCTTGATCTCCCTCCTTAAGAGAAGTAAATGTGTATACCACTCCCTGGTTTCAGGTGTGTTTAAACTTAAATTGTAATAGCTTCCAATTTAATACACTTAAAAATATGCAAGTGATATTATGTTACAGAAACTTGTAAAGGGAATGTAAAACTGTGAAGAGCTGAAGAGGAACTGGCTTAGCAATGGTGAAAGTCACTGCTGATTAAAGCAAAGTATTTTATTGGGGGGTTTGTGGATCTGGACCACAATTCATAAAATTCTAAGTAAATCCTATCATCTTCAGGATAGGTTGTATGTAAATAATTTTTGTCAACTCAAAAAAAAAACCCCAAACAAANAAAAAAAAAAAAAAAAAAAAAAAAAAAAAAAAAAAAAAAAAAAAAAAAAAAAAAAAAAAAAGGAAAGTAATGAGAGATGATGTACAGAAAAGAATGAAAAAAAATACACAAGTTGAAATTATAATCTTATTTAGAATATTTTATTGACTATCCATAACTTCAGTAAACGTTCTTCTTGCTTGATTGTAAGAGTATCATTGAGGTGGCTAAATGATGAAGGTAGACACCCTTAACCTTACCTTCAATATACAAAACATAAACGGGCACCTGCGGAAAGTAATTAATTTTTATTTTGGAATGCCCTGAGTTTCCCTATGGACAGCCTGTGTCTTTCCATGTAATACAGAATGCTGAAGTGCCCATGGTCCTAACTCCAGTGAGGTGTATAATGTAAGGTTAAATGAACCTGTATCCAAATCTGAAATACCAAAGTCGTAGTTCAGAATGAGGTGACACTAAGGAAGCAGGGAAGCATGGGAAAGAAATCTTGCATCTGAAGAACAAGGGGAAAGAATTGTATGATGTCAGATGGTATATGGTAGTTGTATATGGTGAAATAACACAGGAAAGAAGGTGGAACATTTTGTTCTTTCCATCACATAACAGGAACAAGGAAATATTCTGTGAAATTGTAGGATAATAAATTCAATTCTCATCAACAACAACAACAAAAAAATCAGTCCATAATTACAATCCTAGAAATTAGAGGTGGGAACAACAAAATGATAAAATCACTGAATGCTCTGTTCTGTAAATCTAAATGTAAATATCTGTATGTAAATGTAAATCTCTCTATTTTTTAAGAAGTCTCCAGGCTCAAATGCTTAGTTATTTTATGAAAACGTCTCTTGCTTATATAGAACCTAATAATTCCAACTATTTTGTAAATGCAACCCCTGCTGGTGATTTTAGATTTCTTTTTTTTTTNTTTTTTTTTTTTGAGCTGTATTGTTCATACAGTACTGCATTCTACTTCAGAAACTTCCTGACCTTTCAGAAACCTCCCCTATAATGAGAAACTGACACTGTTTAGCTTCTTTTTCCTTTTTTAGATTTTTTTCCAGGTCACAAAGTTTCACGCTAAATGTTACTGATGAGCACCACGGTTAGAGCTTATTGTAATATGAGCATAAGAATGTGAGGAGGGTCACCTTGATTCAAACCAGTCACCTAGTTCTCTGACAGGGGTGATACCTGGTGCCTAGGAAGGAGTTGGAGAACGGGATAAGTATGCCTCTGGTGTTTTTTCCTGGAAGGAAATTGTGTTTATCTTACTGGAGTTTTGTTTGAATTTTGTTTTCCAATTTCTGTAACAATTCTGAGCACCCTGCAGGTTTTGAAGGTAACTGAGTAGACTTCTTCTTTCTCCATACATTATAGTCTAGAGAATATCAAGAGGATTTCAATGGCTTACTTTCACTGAAATACTTTTGGGCCTCTTCCTCTTTCCTCTCTCCCACAGCCTACAAACCATTATAAGCATACTCCCATTGATATAACCGAAAAGTAAATATGATTTTATTAATAGTGTCTCATATTAATATCATCAGATAAATTGTGATACATCTATTTTCACATAAAGAAAGCAGAATTGAATCTGCCATGGTTCATTATGGGAGAGAGAAGAAAATGCATTTGCTCAAGAGAAAAATGAGAAGCAGAGATGATTTTAGTATTTCTTTTAGATCTATCACCGCTGATAATCAAGAGCATTTGATCTTATCTAAAGATTATAAATACCAGTATAAATAAGGAGATGATATGACAAGCAGTTTGATCCATCCTTAAATCTGGCGACCAGCCTATAGTATTCAAGGATGCAGTGCCCTTATGTAGTACGTAGAGCCAGATTAATTAATTAAACACAATTAGATCATTTGATATTCAACACAGATATGTTTTTTTTCCTCATGCCTGTGTTTTAATGCCACTAAGTCTCTCTAATGAGTCTCTCAAAGTGGGACAGCATACGCATTTTGACATTTTCCTTGCTCTTAGCGATTTCAGAGCTCTGTGCAAGTAGGTCCAGAAAGCCAAATTCTTTCCTTGAATCATAAATACATCATCCTTGAGGTTCAAGAGGATCGCTGATTTAACCGAAGAATGAGAACTGTAATGTGCAGCTTACATTTGTGTCTGTAGTGGACACCAGATCATAGTGGATTATAAAGCCTGTGCTTGGTATGCTGGCTTTCTTGCTTGCTTTGGAAAGTACTTATTACTTCAGCGTGGCTTTGGTTATTTTCCCCCTTGATCTGACCCGGAGGAGCGGGATAAAGGTAGCTGTTGCAAGGTCGTGAGCACAGAACATGGCAATGCAACGTGATGCCAGCTGATTTAGTAGAAACCAAAACTTTATTGCCTGACCCAACAGTGACCGTCATAGTTGGTGTACGAGGCAATAGAGCAGTAATAACATCTAGATTGTGCGGTTACTTTCAGATACAGTATATTGCACTGTTGAGATAGTCTCTCCATGTCTGTCTGTCTGTCTGTCTCTCTCTCTCTCTCTCTCTAGAACAAAATTTCAGTGACATTTAGTTAAAAAATAAAGTAAAAATGGACATGTAAAAGTAGATTAAGGAAGTTTTCAATTTGTTTAAGAAGAGAAAAAAAGAAAAGCATGTGGAATGTTGAGATCATAGTTTAGAACATTTTCGGAAGGAGTAGTAAAAATTGTTTTACTGAATCTCAGTAAGAAAATTATTAGCTGTACTTCTCAGTGGTTTCTCTTTTCACAGTAAAAGTTAAATCAAGTACAAGTATAAGTAATAAGCAGAAGTAAAAATGAAACGCCCTGCATTAATATTAAGATCAGTAAGTCTGTAAATTTATCTGGATCCCTACAATAGTGTCTGATGCTTGCTTTGCTAAGCACCCAGTAACTCAAGGAGTCAGTGAAGCATGACATTTATGAAGTAGGGGACACAGGGAAAAATTGTTTTTTGTTGATGCCCCAATGTGATGTTGGTTTCCCAATTGTGGCATCATAAAAACCACACTTGCATGGAAAACTTTGGGAAATATGTTTGTAGTTTGTGAGCTACCTTGGCAAAATATTAATGCTTTATTTCATTAAAAACAATAATAGGCCTACTGTTTATGATTCTCTATCAAATATAGTCCTGAAAGGAATACTTTTTGGAAAAAAAAATCAATATTAGACTTCTTAATTTCAAGAAAAGTGGGCTTTCAATGAATTAAATTACAGCCCTATATTTTTTAATAATTTTTTTTGATTAAAAAAATTATTTTGCAGAAGATGATAGAAAAGATAAAAGATTAAGGAACACAATGGAGTAAAAGCAAGTTATTTGCTTATATTTTCAATTAAATGGAAATAAATTCAACTGAACTGCTCACCATTGTGAAAAAGGAAAATTTTGTATGCTTTGGCTTGTGTCTATTTGTTCCTCTTTTCTCTGCGCTGGTACAGATGGCCCTGATCTCTTCCCTTGCATAAGCTGTGGATCTTGTTGGGCCTTCAGAGGACCAGTTCAGCTTACTAACTCAGTAGAAAACTATTCTAGTATTTTTTGCTGGGCTATGAGATTGATGTTGGGGATGGTTCTGCTGACTGTTAAAGCCATCACAGGGTAAGCGGCAAGGTGCAGGGGTGAAGAAGCAGAAACAGATACAAGCTGTGAGGCTCTCCCACTTTGCTGAGTCACAGAATGGTTGAGGTTGGAAGGGACCTCTGTAGATCATCTGGTCCAACTTCTCTGCTCAACTAGGGTGACCTACAGCTGGTTGCCCAGGACTGTGTCCAGACGCATTGTGAATACCTTCAAGGATGGAGCCTCCACAGCCCTTCTGGGCAACCTGTGCCAGCGCTCAGCCACCCTCACAGTGGAAAGGTGTTTCCTGCCATTCAGAGGGAACTTCCTGTGTTTCAGCCTGTGAACACTGCCCAGTGACAGGACCAGAGGCACCACTGAAAAGAACCTGTCTCCATCCTCTTTGCACCCTCCCTTCAGGTATTTATATCCATGGATGAGATTCCCCCTTGAGCCTTCTCTTCTCCAGGTTGAACAGTCCCAGCTCTCTCAGCTTTTCTTCGTAGATTAGATGCTCCGGTCCTAAGGAGCATGTTAGATGAGTGCTCAAAATTTCTGCTTCTCAATGATGAGATGTTGGGTTAGCTCGCCACATCTTTTGAAACTGCAAGCTCAGTTCATTGAAGCAGCAAAACATAGCTTGATGCCTCTTACTCAAATCCAACTCCAAACTTTCTCACGTATCTGAGAAAATTTTATAGGAAATCCCCAGTTCTTCTGCATGGTCACAGTTCCTCAACCTGATCATAGCAACTTTTGCTGACTGTGTGGTTTTCCCTTACTGTCATAAACTCTGATTTGGTTTAAAAATTGAAGTTTTATGAAGGCCTGTTTTTAAATAGAGTTGCTGGCTCTATGTGTGGACAGCTAAATACATTAAAAATTTAAATAGCTAAATCTATTGAGCTGACAACTTTCAAAAAATGTGACCCTGATGAAAGTTGGTTTTGTTTTTGACTCAGCAAGTTTTAATTTTTTTTTAAGCTAACAATCACAGGGAAATTTTGCCTCATTTGTTAGTGAATGCCATGCCGCACGTTCCTTCAGCCCATCTGTAACTGGAGGTTTGTAATGTATAAGCAGTGGAGTTAGAGGGACAGGGACAATGTTCATATTTCAGGACATGAAAATGTTTACCACAACCTCGTGCAGGAATATCACATTCTCATTCTTCTGTTTGTCAAGGTGCCAAGCTGTTGTTTTCAGACTGCAATGCTCTGTGGAGACAACTGCTCTTGAAAAGGAGGTGGGAGGGAGAACCAGGCTGGAAGGAGGTCAAAAGAGGAATACCTCAGGGTTGCACCTTAGAGTCCATCTTGTTTAATATTTTCATCAGTGCTTTTGGCATCCACAACTGATTTGCTGATGCTGCAAAGGAGTTGCCATCCATACAGAGAAAGATGGTATTGAAAGAACATGATGACACCAAGGACTTGAGTAATATTGAGATAATGAAAGCCCACACTATGAAATGAAAGATCGTGTAATAGCAACAAAACAATAATCTGTAAGCTAGGAGCTCATTCATTGTAAACCAGTAGAAAAGGGTGGGACTTGGGTATATTACTTGATGTGAGAAGGAGTATTGTGGTAGGTTCTGGGATATAGCCATTTAAAACAAACACCATTCTGGTATGTTTTAGGCCATATGTTTCAGAGGCGATGAGGAAGTACTATTACCAGTCTGCGAGGCTTAATAAAACCTCACTTGTGTATATCCTCTTGAGCTCCGTTCGAGAAGGATTAATTCAAGCTTATTTTCAGAGGAAAGCCTGTTGTATAAACGCAGACTAGCTTAGGTTAGCCTAGGTTAGGTTAAAAGAAGGGCTGGATATCCAGAAGGCCAGCCATGTCCTGGGCTGCATCAAGAGGAGTGTGACCAGCAGGGTGAGGGAGGGGATTCTCCCCCTCTGCTCTGCTCTCGTGAGACCCCCCCTGAAGTGCTGCATCCACCTCTGGGCCCCCCCAACTCAAGAAGGATGTTGAGTTGTTGGAGGGGGGCCAGAGGAGGCCACGGAGATGGGCCTAGGCTGGAGCAGCTCCTGTGCGAGGACAGGCTGAGAGAGTCGGGGGTGTGCAGCCTGGAGAAGAGAAGGCTCCAATGAGACCTTCCAGCACCTTCCAGTGCTGAAAGGGGGCTACAGGAGAGATGGGGGGGACTTTTTAAAAGCTCATGTAGTGACAGGATGAGGGGTAATGGATTTAAATTGGAAGACGGCAGATTGAGATGAGATGTGAGGAAGAAATTTTTCCCTGTGCAGGGGATAAGGCAGTGGCCCAGGTTGCCCAGAGAAGCTGTGGATGCCCCATCCCTGGAGGGGTTCAAGGCCAGGCTGGATGAGGCTTTGGGCAACCTGGGCTAGTGGGAGTTGTCCCTGCCCATGGCAGGGGGTGGAACTCGATGGGCTTTAAGGTCCCTTCCAACCCAAACCATTCTGTGATTCTATGAGTATGATTATTTTTATAGGGTAAAAAAGATCAAAAGAAGAAACAATGGTAAAGGACAGTGATCATGGCTGTGAACTTTCTGATGAAATTTAGGCTAGAAATTATATTAATATTCCTAACCAGCAGGAAGGATTTGAGATAACACTTTCAAGACAACGTTTGGTCAATTTATGCAGGAAATACACAGGAGGCTGGATTTGGTGACCAAGGCACCCCTCATAGTCTCATCTTCCTGTATTTCTCTTCAGTATTATCTGCATTTTCATGCGTTTTTCTTCACTTTTTAAGACTAGGGTAGAGTACATAAATTTGATGATGTCTTGAACTGAGATTAGGATGGTGGATGCCCTTCAGAAGGAGTACCTCTGATTTTGGTAGCACCTCACCTCAGGACTACAGTGGCTGAAGGCAGAAATGGCTTATCAAAAGCTCCAACAGGGAAATAGAAGGAAAACAATAAGAATGTGCAGCCAGGGGGCAAGTTACAGGATTGAATCCTTAATCCCAGACAGAAATTCTTCAGCAGCTCCCAAAGATGTGGGTGTGTCCCTGTGTCATCACATTGAACAGTGACCCCAAGGTGGGTACAGCAGTTAAAATCCAGAAAGGTTCTCCAAATGTCTTCTTTACTGTGTGGATTCTTATTTTCATGTGGCAGATAAAATTAGTAACCCTTGTCTGCAGCTGTGCAGCTTATTTTTCTGTATTTCCAAAAGCGTGACTTTGTAGGAAAGAACAGTTTAAAATACGTTAGTCTGATGAAACCTGGATCCACTGCATAATTTTATTTGTACAGCTTCATGAGAGTAATGTTCTAATCAGTTTCTTTCTTGTTTTCCCTTTTAAATTTTCATGATAAAGATACTTTTTTTTTCAAAATATAATATTAGATTCTAAAAGGAATTATTGAAAAATTCAGTAACAATAACTCCGATCAAGCCTTCCAGATGCCAGAAATTAGTCAAAGCAAAATATAAGAGTGTCAAATTATTTTGCATGTTTAGAAAATATCCCTCTTCCTGTTTACACATTCGTGTACTGATCTTAGCCAGATCGTTTATGGCCGCTGTATTGGTAATGTGGAAGTGCATGCCATGTGTATGCTGCACCTCGTGGCCTTTGGAACTTCAGTGAGATAAGCAGCAATCCAGCTTAGATTCCCTCAATTCTACATAGAGAGCCCTTCTACTTCAAAGAATCTCTCACTTTTTACACCAGGAGCAAAGGATCACCTCTTCCCATTCTGCTCCACTACTGCCCAACTGACTACAAACCATGTGCTGCTTTTCTTTTAAATTGGCGTTTCAAATGCCACCTGCAAACTTCTTCAAATAGATTGTGACTTCTAGCCCAGTTAGTGCAAAGATTTGTGTACTAATATAATAAATGTTTTTAAAAGCTCAAACTGGTGGGAAAGCAGTTTTCAATTTTTTTTTTTTCTCAAAGATTGAAGTTTCAACAATACTTTTTGCTTCAGTGCAGAACAAAATTAAATCAGGACTTAGTTTCTTCTGAGTCATGATCAATATCGGGGCATTGACCTGAAATAGATGAGATTCAAAATTATATCTTTGCACTGAATTAGGCAGATGATAATCCTATAATAATATTACAATAATGTTATCATCAGCTCTGGAGTTTTTCTTTCCTCTATGACTTTGACCAGGAATATAATTCTGATCATGTGAAAACTTCCTAAAGAAAAATTGCCCAGAGAAGCTGTGGATGCCCCATCCCTGGAGGGGTTCAAGGTCAGGCTGGATGAGGCTTTGGGCAACCTGGGCTAGTGGGAGGTGTCCCTGCCCATGGCAGGGGGTGGGACTGGATGAGCTTTAAGGTCTGTGATTCTATGATTCTATTTATCTGCCTTTGTTATTTGAGGGTCTTTTTTTTTTTTNGGGTACCTGGAAGAAGGATACATGGTGGAAAATGACAAAGCTGAATTTGAAGGGAGAGTCATGTGGGAGCTCAAGTACTGGGATGAAACATCATACACAAGGAGCATTTTGGGTGTTCCTTCGGTCTCAGTGTTTGGGATTTTTGGTGAGTATTGACAGAAGACATGCACGAAAGAGAAGGAGGGCAGAAACCAGGAGTACAGAGAAATAGAAAAGGAGTGGGATGCCAAAAACATGGGAATGTGAACAGTACAAGGGGAGAAGTGTGGGTGATGCAGGCTGTCAGACATGGAAATCTCTGCAGTCATCTTTGACTAGCAGCAAGTCCAGAAGAGTCCTAATACACAATAGAACAATCTTAATTGAAATTGGAACTTAAAGAAGGAGGACTTTTAATACACATGGCATTTTAGAAAGTACTTTTTTTTTTTTCCTGAACATAATGTGATAAAATGTATCTAGTATCATGTGCTATGTAGCAACTTGTTTCCCTGTCCCATTCCCTTTTCACTGCTCATTACTCTGACAATTCACACAAACACAATCCCTTATGGCAGGGGCCATCCTTAACTAAGGCAATAGGTGGGGGTTAATGTTTTTCACTTGTACCATCCCAGATTAGCTGATAATCTAATAAAAATGTGGGGGTTCATTAAAAACAACAATACCAAGAACAACAACAAAACAGAAAAATATCACAATCTGCTTAAAATGTCTGCCATTTGCAAAAAGATGTGAGGCTAAAAATGAGGGATCTGCTAAAAATCCCCTCTGCTTACTGTCCTTAGATTTAGTCATATCTTAAAATGAGTCATGACAAATCCAGCTAATTTCCTCTGCCACCCTACCTCTCAGCAGAATCCATTTTCACCTCTCTCTCTGACTCATCCATCCTCACCCTAGTCTTCACTTTGTTCACTTAAACTAGTAGTAACATGTGTGGGTTGAATTAATACATTGCTTCTCAAAGGTATTTCAGAGGTTCATGTTTATCATGCTCTATGCTCCGCAACCTTACTCAGCCCAGCAGTGTTTGTCCAAATCCTTGCAGCATCAGCTTGTACAGCTGCACTCATTTCACTTGGAAAGAAGTTGGCAAAATTTTAGCTGTTGAATCAAGTAAATTCACTACGAATTCATATAGTTCTGCATTCATCTCCATATAAACCACATTAATTTTCACCAGATCATACAGTTATATTAGTACAATGCCATTCACAACACTTACTGTTCTGTTTACCTATGTATACAGTTGGGATTATGGCATAAATATGTACTCTGGAAGTATATTCCTTTCAAAATCCTACCTTAGCCTGCTTATGCATTTAATAGATGTTAATATAAAAAGAATGCATTTCGTTGAGGAAAGACAAGGAATGTTAATAAGTGATTTATGATGGTTTATGTTGCATCGAGAGATTTTTCACTGTTCATTTGCCAATTTTTCACTGCTTAGATTTATTTATTTTCCTTTACGAAAGTTCTGGGTGGGCTTGCTTTGAGGTAAGAATGACTGCATGTTCAGTGCATTAACTCAAGAGCACTTTGCTCTTTGAGTTCCTTAGCTAAAGAAGATTATTATGTGATAATGATAGATAACCTTTATAACAACGATATTCCATGCAAATTTATTGTTTGAATTAACCAGTTAGTCGATTTATAGAGTGTCGTGTTCCTTTTTGAACTCTTGATAAAGCCAGCTGCCATGTAAGTAAAACAAAAAGGTAGTATTTTTCTGCAGAAATTTGTAAAAGCAGAGGACTGCATGTGTGGCCAGCTGGGTTGCTTCAGAACACACAACAGAGGGCAGGAGCTGCTGCTGCTGGGGTGTGTGGAAGGAGAGGTGCGCTCGGCTATGTTTGCTGGGAACATGCTGCTTTGCTGCCTTTTTACTGCAGGGTGATGATTAGCATGGGGTTCACCTGCCTACAACTCACAAACATGTACCGTCCAGGATATCAGGCAAACGTTAACAGCAAGAAAGAAGGCTTTAAGAGGAAGGTGAGAACCTTCTAAAAGGTTTCACCTTGTCACCACAGAAAAAGAAGAGTAAAAGAAGGCAGGTAGTTTTGTGTGTTTTTTTTTTTTTTTCAGTATAGCACATCTTAAAACACTCAGCTGCAAGCAGATCTGAGTGGAAAGCCAAACCTTGCCTGCTGGTGTCATTTCCCCGAGCACCGTGGGGAAGAAGTGCTCTCTGGTGGACAGAAGGAAAAGCTGACTTGAGAAGTCTGCCTTGTGTCTGTGGTGAGCTAGATTCTAGCGCTGTTTGAAGCCGAAAAGCAGAAAAGAGTGCATTTCCTCTGTGGCAGCCGGCTAGGATAGGGTTTGAGGGAAGGAGGCTGACCCACTGGGCTGCGCATCCAAAGCGAGACTTGTGGATCTCTTGCTTATCCGGCTCCGATCTGAGCACGGACACAGGGCTCCACCTCGGACAAGCTGCCTTGGCCCCTAGCGCCAGAAGCTCCAGGGCCCTTCTTTCTGACCTCCATGTGTCGGTGGATACAACCCACAGCCTGCCGTCATCCCCTCGGGGGAACGGAGCCGAGCCCAGAAAGCTGCTCAGCGTCAGGGCATCGCTGTCCCCGCACCGCAGCCTCCGCGGGAGCGACGGCAAAGCTCCGCCTCCGGCCGGTCGGGATCAGCCTGATAAAGGCAGGTGCGGGCAAGCAGCAGGACCCCAGCCCGAAGCAGCTGCTTCTGCACAGAGCCCCTGACCTCTCTCGGCCATCCCGTGCAAAGCGGAGCCTGAGCCAGCCGGCAGAACCGCCCCGACGGCGGCGGGATAGGAGCGTCCCCGCCGCCTGCCGAGCGCGCCGGTGTCCCGCGGTGCGCAGCCGACAGTCGCGTCTCTGCCAAGGAACAAGGACCTCGCCCCCAAGGACCTCCGAAGAGGCGGGATTTCTCCGGGAAGGGAAAGCAGGATTTTGTTGTGTTTCTTGGAGATGAGGCAGGTATCTGGAGTGGGGTTCCTCCTGGGGCTGATGGCTCTCCCAGCGGTGCTGGGACAGAGAAGCTCGGCAAGCTCCACGAACAGCAGTCATCCTCAAAGCTTTGCTATCGTCTCTTTTAAATGGGATCACGTCAAGGACCCTTATGTCATTACACTCTGGGTACTTGTGGCCAGCTTGGCCAAAATCGGTGAGTCCGGAGTTATCTCTTAATACATGTCCTCTCCCTTTTCCTTCCCCTTCTCCCACCCGACATAAGAAAGCTTATCGAAGTCCACTGACTAGTTTTCGGGGGGTTTACTGTACTCTGTCCTGATTTCATAATACTGCCCTACACAGTGCTTAGCAGTGTGATTTTTCACCTGCCTCAGTGGGTTACCGAGTTCGTTTTCAGCGCCTAGGACTGTGGTTTCTGCATCTGACCTCTTGCAAATCCTTGCAATTAGTTGAAACCTTGCATTAATGTTGTTCCCGGGAAAAAGTTTTTACAGACGTGAAACAGAGATCAGGCCTTATTGCTTATACAATAGCTATTCCAGTTTACAAATGCTGTTTTCCTGATTATGGTTGTTAGCTATATTATTAGCTAGCACCTTCAAAAATAAATACTGTAAGCTGCAAATATGAACTTAGCATTTTCTTCTTTGCGATGCATTGCTGAACTAGTGAAATACTGTCATTTGTAGAGAAAGGCAATATGTATTATCAGACAGTCTGATGCAGCTGGAAAAATATAAGGTTTAGAGCACACAGAATTTTCTTCAAGAAACTGGATCAGTGAAAAACAAGGACTTAGTCTAACTTTAGTGTAGTTTAAGTGAATTTATATGAATGCTCTAACTCTTGTGTTCTGAACTTTGTGACTTTTCCAAAGGCATTCTTACATTAAAAACAAGGTTTGCTGAACTAGAAAAGTCACTGTTTAATTGGAATGTATTCTATTTGCTTGATGTTGTTATTTTCAGTCTTTTTTCCTTTGGATCTAAAAACAGATTTTCAATTTTCAGTAAATCATCTCTAGAATCAGTCTCAGCTCAGAAGGTATGACCAGCTGAAAATCCTACAAACACTTTTTTGCATTTGTACTGTTAATACTGATTTGGGATACAAGAATCCCATTCCACGGATTTTGCATGTCACAGAGAATGGAAGCTATATAAAGGTATACTTAGTTTGATGTCTACCACATAAACTAAGCAGAATAAGACTTTGGAAAATGCTGTCTCCAAACCCAAATAAGACATTTTTAAATTCAGGAGTAATGTGGAGGTGATAGTGTAAAGCATTTTTCAGTGATACCTGCATCTTGGGTTTCATCTGCTTAACCATAGACATATAACTAAATACCTTTATCTGAATGACTGTTGGACTACACCTTGCAAATCGTTTGTGCTCAGATGGTTACTGTACTTCTTAGTTTACATGAAAAATAGAGGGTTTTTTTTTTTAATTGACTTTTATTGGTGAGTTACATCAAGTAGAAAGCTGGGGAAACCAGATACAGGAAAAAACTGTCAATAAAATTGTGCTAAGTAAACTAAGGCACAGGTTGCTCATTTGAACCTTCTTTTTGAGATCCTCCTCAAAATAAATATTAGCCTTCTGTGTTATTAAGGCTTTGCTGGTTTGTACACGCGCCACAGCTGCACAGAGTAACGGTAGTGCTGCACAGCTGTACCAGTGCTGTGGCAGAAACCCAGTAAAGCCAACAGGACAGTTAGATTGTCCTGGATTGAAATTGCAATGGCCTGGATTAAGATTATCTTGGATTAAGATGTGCCATTTTACCATGAAGTCCTCAATATAAACTCTTGATAAAGCACTAATTGTCCTTGGAGTTTAGGAGCTGAAGGTTGCTGGTTCTGGTTGTAAGTTCTTTGCACTTCTTTCACAACCACACAGAGCATGTCACTTCCTAGTAGATAGTATCTGTCATCAACTCCATCATTTTTCTTCCCCAAAGCTCTCAAGCTTCGTTCTGTTCTCTCCTCACATTTGTAATTGCAATCCTATACTACTCTGGACATTCTCTCCGGAGAAGCAAAGGACAAGTGCTTTATTTCACTGAGAGCCTGTGAATGCTCCTGCTTTCCCTGCTAGTTACAAATAAAACACAGAGAAGCAGAAATGGACACTCACTGTTCAGCAGCTTGTTAATGAAGAAAGCACAAAGGTGACAATGAGAAAGGTAATTGAAAGTTTTATACATTCAAAAACCAGACAGAACTGAACCGAGGAAGAAAATGTAAAACATCTGCCCTTGTGTCTCTAGCTTTATTACCTGAAGGAGGGCAAAGGTAGTGGACTCAAAACCCTGGTTTTAGGATGGGTTTTTCAGCAGGGGAGGAGCTCTCCTTATGCATGCAAGCTCCCTTCTCCGTGGCTGGGAGAGCTGTTTTACTGGTGGAGGACAGGCAACTGGGTCAGCAAGGGGTGTTCTGGGGATAGCAATTAGTAGCTGGAGACGAAAAATGTATGAGAATACTTTGCCTTCTCTTGCATCAGAATAACCTTACAGTTTTGTGGGTTTTTGATTTGCTTTGTTTGGTTAGTTTTCGTTGTTGTGGGTTTTTTGGTTTTGTGGGTTTTTTGTTTGTTTGTTTTTTCAAAACAAAAGTTTCAGTTCATGATACTATATGGCTTGAGGAAACGTATTTAATAGGACATTCCTGTGGATCTTCTGGGTCTTTATGTTCATGTTATGTACATTCAGAGTGCAAATTGGTGCTTAAAATGTATTCTGCAACATAAACTATAGTATGTGAAATCTCACAAGCATCCCAAATACATGAAGAAGTACCTAATGTTTTGGCCTTTGTGAGAAAGAAGCTGCTATTTTATTTTGTGTGTGTGTGTGTGTGTGAAGAATCCTTACATCACTTGGACAAGTCTTAAGTATTGCTACATACTTAGGGAACTGTGAAAGAAGAGTCTTCATTTGGTTGGCTTTCATGCACTATAGCAAATTAATTTGTGCCTGCTATGAAACTTCTGATGCATCTCAGTGTGCTGTTTGGCATATTATGATTGATTTGGTTTCGCCCTCTTCATTTGAAGCATTTTAGCTCTTCATTCTAAGGTACACAGTGTTCCACTTTGGGTAATGATCTTTATTTCATCTCTTGATAGGCTCTCTTATCACTGCAAATTAGTATCCTTATGGGACAAGGCCAATAAACTACTTACTCATATGTGTAAAGCTAAGCCAGAAAAACATCTTATCTACATGAAGAAGGTACATGAGGTACAGATGAGAACCCTCCTCATCACACCTTCAGGTGTCCGCTTCCTGGTACCTCAGGTGAAACAAGTCATATCGATGAAAAAAAAAATACAAATATATACATGTATGCATATATATTTATAGACTAACGCATTTCCTGCTGAAACTATGTTCATAAAGGATGTAACCTTTGTAATCAATGTGCTTGCACAGTATAGTTGTGGTTTAAGGTTGAAGACACACACACACTAACCAGCCTTGCACATGCTTTCCAAGTTCACTTTGCCATGCACTTCATCAGTTCTCTCCTTCTTCTTTATATGTCTTTAATAGATCACACCTTGAAAACAACCTTTTATTAAATAGGCATGTGGAAGATACAAACAGTGGCAGGAGAGTCTGCTACACAAAAGGAGAGAGAGAGATCAGAAAACAACTTTGGAAACAAGTCGAAGGAAAGGAATAATCAGCTCAGTAGCTAAAAATGGGCAAGGAAAGAAAAAATGTAAACTCTGAATATTGTATACAATTTCTTTCTGAGGATATTTCTGAGGTTATGCCTATTAAAAAAAAAAAAGTATGCTTTTTACTTGAGGGATCTCCACTGCATGCTTCTATACTTGTTAAAAATCCTAGGAGACAGAGAGAAGGTATACATATATTTTAATTGGAGGTTATAGTGGGGAACTTGTAAAATTCCTACTTGGGGCTTAAATCCTTTTGTGTACTACAACATGCTTCAGAAGGATAGTTTATTTCTTGTCCCAAAATAAAATTAAAAAAAAAAACAAACTACAGAGCAGTGTTTCTGTCTGTTTAGCCCCCTGCACTTGCCCAATGTGGAGCAGATAAGCAACTGCAAGAAACAGTGGGAGAGTGAGTGACAATGAACAGGAATGAGGAAGGGTACATAGCCTGCTCATCATCCGTGAGCCAAACCCCTTGCCAGCTGTTTTTGTTGGTATAGCTTATGCTGAGTCTAAGAATGTCACAAAAGAAAGTTTGTTGTTTTTTTTTTTTTTTTTGTCTCTATGGAGTTGCCCGCAAATTCTAAAGGCTTTTATATTAGAAATTTAAAAGTGGGAGTGAAATTTGAATCCAGGTCAGCTGGTAAATCCGTCTTCAGGAATGCCACAATGCTTTGGAGGAGAGGGAAGAAATTATTCAATAACAATGAACAAACACTTAGGAGAAGGCTGGCCTGGTGATATCTCAGAAAGATAATGTGTCAGAGGGACTTGTTGAGTCCATCAGCTCCTGAGACCCCAGGAGGACTCAGGAAGGAGGAGGAGCTGTGAAGCACACAGTATCTCTAAGTTTTCAGAGATATGGGTTCCTACACATGCTCTAGTTTCTGCATGCCCAGACCCCTTCGTATTGTCTCAAACTCCTTTGAGAAAGGAGCTCTTCAGAATATTTCGTTAACACAAACAATTGCTGTGGAGAATTTTAAGCATGTTAGGGATGGGCTAGGGAAGGAACTGTGAAATGCAGGTCTAGCAACCCACCCAATTTAGACTCCTGAGGCAATATTTTCTTTGAATAAATCAATACCCCTCCCTCCAAAGCTAACTGTCAAAACAAAAGCCCATCTGACTCCCAAGTTTCTCCTCCTGGCATTTTAGCACTGGTGAAAAGTGTAAATTACTTAGAGAAAGTGATTGAGGGCATTGTTCTAATAATGCAAAAAATGTGAGAACAGCTCTTCTGTTGGCAGTTCTTCAGTAAATAACATCTTTAGGCAGAAATGTTGAAGGATGCTTAGCAGAACTTCATTGGAATGATTTAACTGAAAATGGAGTGAGAGGCTCAAATGGTGAGGTTACTAGCAGACCCTGCAAAGCTTGAAGTACCAGCCTTGTCTTGGTTGTAGTGCTTGTTAAAAGCTGCTTTCATTAGCAAGTAATAATAAGAAAAAAGGATGTTTCATTGTGACTGGGAAGTCTGGACTTGGCTACCTTCCCCCATATCTTCAACAAGATAAGAAGGGAAAAATATATCTGTTACCTTTATTGTGAACACAGGAGAATCTGGAACAGGTTGGCATACTTGTAAAGGAGGCCTATGTGTTTCTTTCATGGATATACTCTTTTCTATCTTAAAAGCAATTTAGTAAAAATGTTATAAATTAGTGCTGGCAAATGTGTTCTATAACTGGGCTGTCTTCGTTTTAGTAAGATGGTGTATTTCCCCTTGCAAAGTCCCTTTTAGGGTACCTGTGAGCTAAGAATGTTCAGTACTGTAAAATCTCCACTTTCTAAGGAATTACCTTTTGTATGCAACGTTAGGCATCTGAAAAGAGCATTTCCAAAACAGAACAATAGCTTAGCATTTCCCATCCTAGGAACAACTGTACCCATATCTGTATTACATTTATGATCTGTAAATGGACGCCTATTTCTAGATTTTATTTCAATTTTACTCTTCTACTTTACTCATCCTTCTCCTGTCCTTCTTGCCTTCCTGAAACACACATCTCTCTTCTTCCCCCTCCCCCTCCGAGTCTTGCAAGTCTCGAGTCTTAATTATTTAGAGTAGGGAAGGAGATATCTGGATAGTATAATTCGACAAGATTCAGATTACATGCCCTGACGAATAGCAAATGTACAGTGGCAACTTGTGTGAATTACATAAGAAAACAATGGCATTTTGGGAATGGCCCTGAATTGAATACAGGTCAGGCATGCATACCTAAGAAAGGATCTCTGCCATCAATTACTTTCAGGCACCTGTGTGCAAAGTGCTCAGCGTTCTCTGTAGAACAATGGAATCCTTTTAATACTGTAGTCTTGAGATTGTTGAAACCATTGATTTACTGTCTTCAGAGCAAAAGCCACTTATTACTGAGAGTGATGTACAAATCCCTGAAGTGACTGTAAATCTCTCACATGGTAACGCAGCAGAACACAGGCCTGCAAGTTATAAGTGCCAGCAGCAAACCCTTTCAGGTGTACACAGGTCCTTCAAGCGAAAGGCTTCGTGAGGTCCCCTTTGTTTTTGTGGAGCTTTGTGTGTTAGAGGAGCTGAGTTTAGCAGGGAAGCTGTTATGGGAGATGCTAAATTAATGCTTCTACCTGGTAGTAAGAAAGTTGCATTTCCAGTTGTTTTGACTCATACCACTAGCAGTTTATCAAAAGTCCATGAGTTTCACCACTAGTTTGCTTAGAGAAATGTTTTGACTTCAAATACGAAACTTCCTTTACCTTTATTGTCCATGTCTCAGTTGTTCTGAAGTAATGGGGTAATGGATTACTGAGTTCTTCTGTACCTTCTGGATGGCTCCTTCTATTCCAAGATGAAGTGTTGAGTCCAAAGTGGTAGAATATAATCTCTTATCTGAATATTCTTTTTGTTCTTTTGGGAAATTGTCTCTGTTTTTTCTCATCTCTCTGCAGCAGTGCAGTTAAACTAATGTCCCAAAGAACTACAGGCTCTAATTGTTCTTCAACTTGCTAACAAAATTACAAACCATTAAAAGGATCTGGGTAAACTGCAGAGTATGGCCAGTTGGCTGTGTTGTAATGTTTTGATTCCTTTTGTAAAACAGTTCATAGAGTATTCACCCCTATGAAAGGAGTGACCTGATACCCAACTGGCTGCTATGTAGAGCACTGTAAAGTGATAAACTGAAACTACAGGCTGACAAGGAAGACCCAACCGACACGGAATGCAAGACCTCAAGTGGAAACACTTTTAATTAAGGCACAAATATTTAACATTAATTCATGGCGAAGAAAACTGGAAGATAATCTGAAAGGCCTATGCAAAAGCAGGGTTTTAAAGTAGATGGCTCTGGAGTTTTAATCTTCCAACAACTGAAAGTAGAAGTCGCCATTCTGGGTTCACTAATATGTGCCTAGATGAGTTCTTCTGTTTTTATCTATTGGAAGAAAAAGTGCCTTGGCCTTTTGTCAACCCCAAATGTTAGAATAGCAGCAGTCAGACACCAAGAAAGAAAATCTCCAGGTAGATTGTACACTGATTTTCAAAAACATTTGGTTACAATTTTCTCTGTTTCAATTACAGTTTTTTAAAAGTGGAAAAAAAGTGGAAAGTGGATGCTTTATGGATTTATCCACTTCCAAAAACTGGGCTTTGAGGAAAATATGAAATATTAAGAAGATAAGACCTCTGTAAAGGTCTTGAGTCAGTAAGATTTAATATTTAAATCTCCCAGGTGCAAACAATTATAAACTGATGGAGGGACTCGTCTAAACACAAAACTGATTATTTTGTCATAGTTAAAATGTTCTAACTCCTTTACTAAAATGAATATTCTTACACTGATTTGATGGTATAACAGTATTTCAGGGACTAGATGACATAGGTTGACATTGGATGGCTTTATGTTGATGTAAGTGCATCAGTACTAACATTTGCACTGAAGGTATAGTTGTGATTGTACATAAAACTAAATATTGCTGTCGTATGGAGTTATTACAATCCTCGTACTCCCGTGGAGTAGCAGTACTGATGAATATCTGGGTGTAGACTTTCAGGCCTTGACAGCTCAAATATATGCTTAACAAATTCATTTAATAAATGTTATTTAGTGGTTTAAGGGGTTATGACATTCACATCAGAGTGAACTAAACAGTGTTTGAATGCTTGCTCTTCTGTTCCAATCTGTAGTCTAGAGTTTAAACCCCTACAGAACTCGGTTTGAATTAAGTTTCCAGTTTTTCCACTGAAATAGCTCTGGTCCTCAGCTATTCCGTCCTACTTAGTTCTGGGGATGACTTTGGGACAGTAGTGAGCTGGGAAAAAGTAATCTTTCGAATATCACAGTCAGTGATAAGTGACTGTCTTTAAGGCTGAAGTCAGTGGTACACTACTCCTGTCAGTGATATACTGCTCCTGTGATGTAGCTGTCTCTGAAGCTGAAGGCTAGGGGGCAAGCACACAGGAATACATACATAGTGTCCTGTAACACCAGCATCAGTTTAATATTTTGCTGGACACTGAGTTTCCTGTAGAGTTCACAGAATCACGGAATCACTGAATGGTTGAGGTTGGAAGGGAGCTCTGTAGATCATCTGGTCCAACTTCCCTGCTCAACCAGGGTGACCTACAGCTGGTTGCCCAGGACCGTGTCCAGACGCATTGTGAATACCTTCAAGGATGGAGCCTCCACAGCCCTTCTGGGCAACCTGTGCCAGCGCTCAGCCACCCTCACAGTGGAAAGGTGTTTCCTGCCATTCAGAGGGAACTTCCTGTGTTTCAGCCTGTGAACACTGCCCAGTGACAGGACCAGAGGCACCACTGAAAAGAACCTCTCTCCGTCCTCTTTGCACCCTCCCTTCAGGTATTTATATCCATGGATGAGATTCCCCCTTGAGCCTTCTCTTCTCCAGGTTGAACAGTCCCAGCTCTCTCAGCTTTCCTCAGATGTGAGATACTCCAGTGCCTTAGTTGTCTTCCTGGCCCTTCGCTGGACTCTGTCCCGTGTGTCCATGTCTCTCTGGTATGGAGGAGCCCAGAACTGGACACAGCACTGTCCAGATGTGGCCTCACCAGCACTGAGCAGAGTGGAAGGACCACGTCTTTTGGCCCACTTAGCAACACTTCTCCTGACTCAGCCCAGGATACCAGTAGCCTTCTTTGCTACAAGGGTAAGTTGCTGGCTCATGTTCAACTTAGTGTCCAGCAGGACCCCCTGGTCCTTTTCTGCCAAGCTGCTTTCCAGCTGGGTGTGCCCCAGCACACATCTGGTGCATGGGGTTTTTCCTCACCGGGTGCGGGACTTAGCACTTCTTCTTGCTGAACTTCCTGACACTCCTGTCAGCCCATTTGTCCAGCCTGTTGAGCTTCCTCTGGATGGCAGCATGACCTGGCCTATCACCCACTCCTCCGTTTTGTGTCATTGGAATACCTGCTGAGGGTACACTCTGTCTCATCATCCAGATCATTAATGAAGATGTTGATTAGGAATGGACCCAGTGCTGACCTCTGTGGTACACCACTAGTTACCAGCCTCCAACTAGACTTTGTGCCACTCATCAGTACCCTCAGGGATCAGCCATTCAACCACTATTCAATCCACCTCACTGTCCGCTCATCCAGCCCCTAAGGCTTGAGGGGCTGTGTGGCTCCTATGTGGCAGTGGCAAAGGCCTTACTGAAGGTCCAGCAGACACTAGTCCCTGTTCTCCGCTCATCTAGCAGGCCTGTCATTTAATCATGTAAGTTAACCAGGTGGGTCAAGCATGACCTCTTCTTCATGAAGCCATGCTGACTACTTCTGAGGAATTTCATGTTCTTCATGCACCTGGAAATGGTTTCCAGAATTAGTTGCTGCAGATCCTGGGCAATGTGTCCTCAAGGAGGCTCATCTGGTGACACCTTTCAGAGATGTAAAAAGAACATGCATAGCAAGGCTGAAGTTTTTTCCCCAGTAACAAGGTGTTTCCTAGACAAGACAGTCACTATTACATTGTTCTGTTCAGTGCTATGCTAAATATTGCTTCAAACCAGGGAGCCTATCTATCTGCTCCCAATTGTCCTATGAAACATCATTTTATCTGGGCTATGTAGAGGTGGATTATAAGTTTGTTGATGATTTGTACTTTATTGCACCTGACAGGTTTTAACAAAGCAGCTATCCACAGTTGCAGAGTTTGAAGTGCTTTTCCATGTTAGTATTTAGCTATTTTTTTGTTTGTTTGTTTTTGCTTCTGTCTTCCACAATCTCTCGGGCAGCAAAGTCACATGATTCAAGACAAGAATGAAAGACAGGTTGGAAAACAAGGAAGGTGGTAGCTCAGTTATCCAAGTGGTTGTGTAGCATCCATAACAGAGCCTGAAACTTGTCTTGTGTGGTGTGGAAAACTTACATCATTGTTTATGCAGTAAAAGTGTCTGCAAAGAGAAGGCTTGTTTTGTTACTTTCTTCTTGATAATATTTAGAAAAAAAGATCTGCACTTTTCCAAAATATTTTTTAGAAATAAAGAATATAGTAAATTCAGAAACCAAACCTTTTTTTTTTTCTTCACAGTGTGATAGATATGGCATTGAAGTCAGTGAAATATAAATGCTTTGTGATTTACCTTCCCCCACCCCCCTGCTCGAGTTAATTCAATACATTTCCAGACATTCTCTGATCCTAGGATGAGGTTATTACACTTCACGAGTCTGAAAAAAGCGCTATCACATTTATCATGGAGTTAAGGGGAGCAGCAATGCATTAGTACATAATACATTAATTTTATTTGCAACCTTATGTTCACTAGCACTTCAGTAAACAGAAGTACATCTTGTTTTCCATCTTGAATACTTGTCTTGAAGAAAATAGCAATTAAGTGAAAAGCTAAAGCTTTTTTCTTTGAGACAAAACTATTTTTGAGCACTCAGTCAAGCATCTTAATTCTTCAGCCTTTTCTAAGGAATACAACATAGCCGACCAAGGCATGTTCACTTGTATAATGTTGTTTGGTGTTTGAAAGTATGAGGATGCAAAACCAGCAGGAGGAAGTATGGAGTTTCCTTCTGTTTATTGTGATGGCGCAGTAAAGATTAAAACCAGTCCAAGATAAACCTGCCACTGTGGGTGGAAACTTTGTGTACGAGTACTGAAGCTCTCATGTCAGGAAAGACCTACCCAAAGCTAAGGGTGAAGGGTCTCTGCTGTATTTTCCTCTTACTGCCTGGTGTAGCATGTGTTCTCTGAGGATCCCGATGTGTTGACAGTTGGTACAATCTTGTCTACATGCCCTCATCTGATAAATGTTTTATGCTTACAGCCAAATGAAGCGGTACTGCAGCTAACAGTAGTAACTGTAGATATGGAGCTGCTGGAGTGGGGCCAGAGGAGCCACGGAGATGGTCCAAGGCTGGAGCAGCTCCCGTGCGAGGACAGGCTGAGAGAGTTGGGGGTGTGCGGCCTGGAGAAGAGAAGGCTCCAGAGAGACTTTATTGTGGCCTTTCAGCACTTAGAGGGGGCTTGTAAGAAAGATGGGGAGGGACTTTTTAGTAGGGCCTGCTGTGATAGNCATTCATGCGGTAGTGCCTAAAACACAGTATCTGTGCTTGGGGTCGAAAGAAGCCTGGTAAAGAGCCCAGTACTTTGGGAACTGCTTGCCAGTTAGGAATATGCTGGAAGTACAGATAAACCATCAAGCAGATTCTGTTGCTGGCAAACTAAATTAAAACTGACATGAAAATAGTGAAATATATGCTGTTTATCATGTGATTACTTGGATGTTAGTAACCATGTCATAAAATGGAGAATCCATAGATTTAAGGAAAATTCAGCTGCAACTTGACTTCTGTCTTAACATTTGTTAATCTTTTTTTTTCCTCTCTATCAGGACTAGCAATATATTCTTGTACATGATTTCAAAAGGTTAACAGAAAAAAAAAAACAGTATTAGCAGAAAACTATGAAGTTTGTGTGTTCATAACATTTTCCGGAATGAGGTTGCCCAGAGAGGCTGTAGATGGCTTTCCAGATCCCTGGAAACATTCAAGGTCAGGTTGGACAGGGCTCTAGGCAACCTGATCTAGTTGAAGATGTCCCTGCTCATTGCAGAGAGGGCTGGACCAGATGACCTTTAAAGGTCCCTTCCAACCCAAACTATTCTATGAGTCTATGATTCTGTTGAAGTTCAGCTTAAGTATACGTGGTAGTAGAAGATAAAAAGAGGCACTACTGTGCATATACTAGATGTAACATTTGATTCATACTGAATTCTTGCTGCTCCCCAAAAATGAACTTTTGCACAGATGTTTTTAGGAATATATGTAAAATCTTTATCCCATGTCTGAAGGGGTCTGACTGTTTAAGGGATATTTTCCTCTATAAAGCTAAGAATCCTATATTGATATGACTTTGTACTGTGTATCACGTTTAGCCTATGTGTGTGACATTCTGGGATATTTTTTTTGTTAGGAAGAGATCTCTGTCTGGTTTCTACCCTCCTTTTTTCTTGAAATGAGCAGTCGTCTTCAGTAAGAGTTGTGAGCTTTTTTTAACGCAAATTTAGCCGGTTGTTTATTTTCCCCATCCTTTGTCTTCACTGCGGAAAATCAGTTTAAACTAATCTTGTGAACTTCCTTTCACATGCTAACCGTCCTAATTTTCTTTGTGTGTGCACTCCAAAACACAATGGCTAACTGAAATAAACGTCTCATCTTCCCACCCTGTTTTGAAACATCAAACATATTTTCCATGTCCTACATTTTCCAGTATAAAGACGCTATTTAAACTACTGTTCTTCCTGATGTGATTATCGTATACTTCACCTCTTAAATGAGGTGAGGTATGAGAGTTAATGTATTACTTAATCAGAAAAGCTGTAAGGACAAAAATCAAAAGCCATGTTAAAGCTCATTGAATTATAGCAGTATCTCAGAGCCATTTGCAATAAAAAAAATAGCGATACAAATGAAGCTCCACTTTGCTGTTCTTAGATCTGTGGAAAAATAAATCATGTACCTGAATTTCTTAACAAAATTATTTCTTGTATGGTCAGAAACAAGGACATTCAGTAAGGAAGAATGTAACGTCGTCTTCTTGCTATTGCCCAAGCGAGAAACTTCCAGGCTCAATTGGGAAAAAATATGTTTTCTTAAACTTATGTGGAACAAATAGACAGGAGTAGTGTGCAAGCATTGTAACATGAGAATCCTTGCCTGTTTCTTTCCCACTTGCCATGCTGCTCAGTTCCTTACCAGCTTCTTTCTGACGAGCGCTGCTGATGCTAAAAGAGGCATTCTGTTAAGGCAAACTCCACAAAGGGAATTCTAGATGGAGATCAGGTGAGTGACAAGTGATTTCAGCAGCACTCTTATAGAAAAATGTTCCTACCTGCTTCTCCATTTCCTGACAAAGCTTTGGAATCCCAGATCCTTCACTGAGGAATTTCCACTACCCTGTAAAAATCTTAGGAAAATATACTACCCTTTGACACTACCCTTTATCTGTCGTCATTCTGGACACCTTATGGCAATAGGGAGTGTTTCCCTTAAAAGTGTTTCTGACTTGTTAGTTAAAAATAATCTCATCTAGACAATCTGAAATTATGAAATTCCTAGCACATGTAAACAACATACTTGAGTTTCTGAAATGATGTACAAGAGTTGTAATCCATCATGAAACTCTTCTCTTATCAAGCTGCTGGAGCCTTTCCTCCAACATGACTCTGGCAAAATTTTGAAGCCTTGCACGGTGCACATTAGTGTTCACTTTCAGCAGAAACTAGGTTGTTACGTTTTCTTAACTTCTCTCAAATTAAACTTGTCTTCAATTTTAAGCAGGAGCTAGTTGACATTTGTGATTTTTTATTTTGTCTGTAGGCATAATTGCTAAATCTGAATGCACTATGTTTATTTAATTTACTGCTGTAATCAGGAAAACTTCCACTGTAATCCCATGTTATTCCAGTTGTACTAATTAAAATCTTTCCAGGGTGGAATGTAAGGGGCAGAAAGCAAGGCAGTCTACTAAGGCTTGAAAAAAAGGTGCTTTCCTACCCCATGACTTGGAGCAGCCTTTCAGCTATTCCCCCTGGCCCTGAAGTTTTAATTACGTCCCTCATGCCCTTCCTAACAGGCACCAATCCTTACTGTGCCCTGCAAGAATACTGCTGGGGAAGAACAGGAATTTTCAGAGTTTCAACCTACTGTTGGGATTCATTCAATCATTTCTTTTTCATCTTCTTTTTCTTCTTTGTACAGTGGGTCTGCACCAAGAAGAACTGGTTCTGTTTCGTGTTCAAGCTTTGGTAATTCTTTACACAATTTATCATTGCAACAGAACTGTTTACATATGTTACTAGCAATCCCTCTCTTTGCAGTTCTTTATCTGTATGAGGAAAAGCAAAAACATCCTGAAAGGGAGACCTTTGTTTTATTTCATTTATCACATTCAAGTGAAGGTCAAAAGGAAAAAAATTCTAAAACTCATAGTGTGAAATGAGTTTGCTCAGCATTTCTTGGAATTTCTCTACTTAACTCAGTTCTCCCCATGTTGATAGAAAATAATTTGGCATTTTAAAAATAAAAAGAATTGCTTTCACTGTCTCTCAATAAATTTCAGTGAATTTTTGAAGACAATGTTAAAGCTGGAGCAATTACAATGTGTACCATTAACAGAAAGTAAATTCTGCCTTGTTTTCATGCCCCGAAATTCTTTTTCACTGTAAGATCAGACAGATTTTTAGACCTTTGACATTCATTTTAGTCAAAACTACCTTAGTCATCAGAAGACAACCACTAATTTTACTTACAGTTACTGCCGACCCTTTAACATGCATTTGGAAGAGGTGATGACAGAAACACTGTTTTTATTCTTTTGTGTACAGAGCGGCTCTAGTATGTAATACCCTTCCGCTGTGCTTCTTTACATTTGCATACAGTATGGAAGATCATGTACTGACAGCATCCTAACCGCAGAAAACTCACGGTAACCCTTAACTGATTTCAGTCTGTGCGGAATATTAACTTGAGAAAGACGATCGTCTTTCAAACTTAATTCTAATACCTTTGCATAGCAAATGAAGCAGTTTCATGATACTTTTGCTGTCCTGTTTTATACCCTCTACTATACTTCAGGGTGTTTCTAATGTGTACTTTGCTCTCATTTTGAAATATTATTTTTGACTGTTCCCGTTTTACTTACGGTGCCATTCCGTTCCATAAGGGCCAAACGCTACCACACTTGTCAGTGCAGTGGGACTGCTCCTTCAAAAAATAACCATTTGGCATAATTATGATTAACCGTACCTGACTGTTTAAACTTCATTATGTTCTAAGTGCTTATAGAGGTAATTGGTTGCTTACTCACACACTTCTTTGAATTTGACTTGGGGCTATCTTTTTATGTTATGACCTATCAGCTGGGAACCTTGACCTGTATGTTGGTTGCATTTTTAATTGCTAATGTATTTTGTTAATTGTTCACCTACAAAGAACAGAGACCTAAAATCTCCTGTTTAATGAGCTCATTACAATGCTGTACACTTTGTAAATGGTGATCATTATGTATGAGACAAATAAGGAGAGCTTTCTTGAGCTGGATAAATCCAAACTCAAACCAGATCATCTGAACAAGTTAAATGTGAAGGACTTTGTGCCTTGCTTAGGAAAAATATGTCAAAGATGAAGTATGAATAGTATTCGTAGTCATGTTCATATTAGTACACTTTAAGACAATACCAATATGAAGGACTTTGTGCCTTGCTTAGGAAAAATATGTCAAAGATTAAACATATGAATGGTATTGTCATGTTCATGTAGCGTATTTTAAGACGGTACCCAGGGACCTGTACCAAAAATAGTTTTTATTGCTTGTTACACAATATATGTATATTATATCTCTGAGTTTCTTCAGATATTAAATATCTCTAAGATATGAAATCTCTCTGAGACTTTTCCAATAAATCAGTCAGTTTTTGCTGGATTTGGTAAAAGCATAGGGTACTGGTTAACAAAATCTCATTAAATCTTTGTCTAAGTAATATGGGTTAGAAGAAGTTAGTAAAAGCTTTTCCTTTAGCAGTTTTGTACCACTTGTATATAAACAATTGAAAATGGCCAAATCAATTCAAAAGACTTGCAGAATACCGCTGTTGCAAGGTCCACAAAGCAGAATCTAAAGGACTATAAAATATGCTATCAGTCTCTTGACCAGGAAAAAAAAACCTGAGCACACTTTGTTGATAAAGATTAGAAAGGCAAATACAAGTAATAATGATCAGCTTCAGCCATGTGGAATCTGCTCAAACACTTCCTGGACAGATGAGAAAAGCAGGTCCCTGATGCTTTAGACCCTTGCTTCAACTGAACCACTCTTAGAATACAGTGGAAGTTTTTTTCCTTGATTTAGGCCTAAATTCATCTGTTAATAAGAAAGGAGGTAGAACAGTTAGCTGGTGGGTATGAAAGGACAAAATAAAGTGTGAAAACATAAGAAGGTTGTTTGTGGAAGTCACTGAAGTTTAGTTTTTTGACTGGTCTCATGCAGGGTTTTGTTGGTTTGGGGTTTTGGTTGTGTTTTGTTTGTTTGTTTTTGTTTAAATTGCCAATGCAGAAAGAAGAGAGGAATCCTATGGAAGGTTTCTGATGACACATTTCCCTAGGCATTGTCAGTGTTCATGTAGGTCTGGCTATTGTACTAGAAAAAATGTATGATCTTGAGGACCAGGGAAGGGATGAAGTACAGTAATACCGAGGGCAGTTTCACTTAGGGATCAACGACAAGAGTTTCTACATGAGGCTGTGAGTGGGAAGGAGAAGAGAGGTACACATCTGTATGCAGTGAATACAGGATGGCTGTGAGTCACCAATGCAAGAATGAATCCAGGATGTAGCTGAACTATAGATTGTGATGGAAAATTATTAATGCTGTTGGACCTGCTTCTGCTGTGACTCATGCAGAATGCCATCTACATTTCTAATGAGACTGAGCCCACAAAGGTGAACTCAGATTCAAACAGGCAGAGTGAGCTGAGGTGAAGACTGAAAAAAATGGTTTAGTTTAACAAACCAAACACAAGCAACAAGAAGAGAATATGTTTCCCTCTGTGCTTATATAATACAAAATGAAGGATTTAACATTAGGGAAAAGAACTATTTAAGAAAAGTGGTATCACTGTCACAAAAGAAAATGTATATAAAATAGCTGTGAACAAGTTCAGGTGAAAAATCAGAATGAAGTCTCTAACTATATGATGAGGGCTGCTGTTGTGCCTTTCCATAGGTTTAGCTGGAGCAAAAATCCTCTGGAATGAGGATCATGGAAGGCCTGGCTACACAACCAAGTAGTCGTGTTCTTATGGTCAAAATTAAAATTCTTAGATCCTCTGTGCAGGCTACATGAGCACAGCCTATGGCTATGCAGGCAAGAAATGCTGTGTTTGGTAGTGTGGGAAGGGTAGAAAACTTACATAGTCAAGTCATGAAGGAGATCTTAAAAGAGAGATTCAGTACAGCCAAGGTCAATGCACAGGGACGAAAAACTGACCTGTCATGTGAAAATAATGAGAGTTACATGGACAGAGGAGACAATGAAAGACGTATGAGTATAAAGAAATCAAGAACAGCAAGTGCAGGAAGTTCGTTAGAGAACTAGTAGATGGGCAGGACCATTGAGAACTAAAGGGAGGCATAACAAAATAGAAGAGAAATATAAATATCAGAAACCTCACCATGCAGGAAATTGGATCAAAAACTTTCTCTTAGTAGAAGAGTGGAGTAAGTAGAAAGTTGATTTATCAGAACAGCGTGCTTTTGAACAACTATATGAAATAGATAGCAATTAACACCAAATACTGAAAGAACAAGTAGCAAAACTGCTGGAGAAATTTGAAATTGAAGCTGTAAAAGTATAAAGAAAGTTGCGTGTCAAACAGAAGACAAGGTTGAAGAGTGGGAGAGAGCTATGCTTCCTTAAGGAGAAAAAAAAAAAAATTGAAACACTAATGGTCATTATTGTTAAGTAGTTTTCTAAACAGTTGCAACAGTGAAGTTTCCTAAGGAATTTGTACTGTCTATTGCTTAAGAAATATTCACTATTAGTCTGGACCAGGTGATGGGCAGAATTAAATTGATATGCATTGCCCTCCCCATGAGAGGACCACAGCGAGCACTACAGGCAGCCAGGAAGGAGCAGGGATTATATGAGACTCTTAGTAAACCAAGTCAGAAGTAATTTTAAACCAGTGATTGTTCAGCTTCTTTTCAGATGTTGGGGCAGTCAGGGTATCTGGATCTCCTACATACAGAGCTTGATGAGGAAAAATTGTCAAACACAAAGATTCTAAAATAACCTTTTAAAGGAGTTTGCTGATAACCAGGACAAAAAGGATAGCAGATACACAGCTCTCATCTACACACAGTTCCTACACCACGATTGCTACAATCTCTGTCCAGAAGCTTGCGTAGCCCATATTGCACATTTCTACAGGGCTGCTGCTTCTTTCTTGCTGTGGCAGATGCAGCTGCTTAGCCTGAGCTGTGATCCACTAACTGGCTGCAGCTGATGTGTGGAGATATGGAGCAAGAGAGTGGCCAGGGATACATCATGCCTTTTATGGGTGGTGGGAGCAAACTGAGTGAAATGAAAACGTATGCACCACATGATATTTTAGACAGCACAACCAGTCCCTAGTCAGGTAGACAAACATAATGGGAATGGTTTGGGAATTTCCAGAGGCTTTTGGGCTGCACTGCTTCCCAGCTACACTTGATCTATTTCGTTCCCAAACTGATATTTGACTATCCTTTGAGCTATTACAGAGGCAAGGTAAAGCCGATTTTTCCATGTGTGCTATTGGAATATATTTCAGTTTTATGTTTGGTTTTTATTTTTTTTTTAAGTAATAACATGTACCTGCAGAACTAAGCAATTTATAAATAGAATTCTCCCTAAGGAGAACATGAACAGGTAGATGAGGTAAGAAATGAAAATTTCGTGCTTGCCAGTCGGAGTCCAACTGCTGGAACATGTAAAGATTTCCCTTTGGGCAGAATATACTTTTGTGGAATCTATTCGTGCCTTCTCTTAAATAGCTTCTATGTTTTGCCATTACAGGAACCTGATTACGTACTGCCTTGGAGATACTATTATTTGCATGTCTATAAATTAAATGTAAAGAATCGTGGAGAAAATGTTGCAGCTTTTCGCTCTCCCTTTGTTCAATGGCAAGGGTTCTCACCAGCCACAGAGAATCAAGTCTTGGATCTCAAATTAGAAGCACTCATGACTTGATTTAATATTATAACTTCATCTTTATAACTCAAAAAAAACCCAAAAAAACCCCTGAAAAATCGACTAATAGCATATTACGGGTGTATTTGACCCCCTAGCAAAAATGCATATCATAGACCCCACATCTGTCACCAGCAGTGGTAGGAGGAGCTGAGAAATATTTGCTATTTAATTTTTATGCCTTCATGGGAGCTGTGGAAATGATAAGTCTGAAAAAAAGAGGTTGAAAATCTTTTAGTATTCTAAATTATTTTGTGATTCCTTTGATTTTGTCCAATGATACATTGCAAAGAAACTTCAGCAGAGAATTACTAGCATTATTATGAGCAAGTTCTTGATTTTTCTGGACAACAGGTTGCATGCTGTGCATATGCAGTAGGTTTTGTGATTGACTGGGATGGTGACATGATCTGAAAAAATTGTTTCTGTGTATTCAGGGCCTTGACTTTACACTAACAAAGTTAATGGCAATGTTGTTAGTCACTTGACATAGTGATGAAATAACGATATAAATCCTGAAATTTAACGGTATATTAAATAGGTAGTTTCAGAATTTTATTTTTGAAGTACTGTATATTCCAAAGATGGCAAATCTATCTTGAATTGTTCATTTCAGCTGGAAACAAAGCACAAAATTCTAGAACTAAGTCATTGAAATGTTTCACTTGGTAAGCAAAAATCAGTATTTAGTAAAAACAGGTGATGTTAGAGATCATTTGGAAAGAAATATGGGAAAACCCTACTTCAGAAAACTTTTTTTTTAAAATATCTATGAATGCTAGGTGACTTAAGCATGAATTATACATTATCTCTTCTTTAATATTCTTTTATATATTATTCTTGCTACTTCGTTCTTCCTGTCTTCATTTAGCGAAAGAGAAAAAGGTTATTCTGTTGAATCACTTCTTGCAAAGCACTCAGGCAGCCTTAGAAAACAAGAGATAAGACACTCAATATTGTAAATTCCGCTGAAGGATTTAATCTAAGTTACTGTTTATTTGAAGTTGATAAAAAATAACTTACTTATTAAAGTACATTTCTTTCTTTGAGTCAAAAAATCCTGTTTCCAGCCATCAAATAATAGATTGCTGATTTGTTTTGTCTTTCTCATCAGATACATTCAATGTCGCAGTCCTTTTTCTCAAATCTCAAAGGAAGCCTCAGGAAAAAAATTCACAGGATGTTTATACTATGTAATTGTTTCTTAACTTTGTAGAAAGCTTCTAATGCGATGATGCTCAGCTTGAATTTAAATACAGTTTACCCACTAGCTAGTCCAACCCACTTTCAAGCCAGATTTAGCATGTACCGGATGGAAGGCATGTGCTAGCTTCTTCGTTAATACTGTGCCTAGACTTATGTAGATTAATTTTAATTATAAATGTTACAATTTATAGATCACAAGATTGCCCCGTGCACTGTTATTTCTTTTATGCCATGGACTGGCTACAATTTTTCTTTCTTTGTTCTTTCCCTCTCCTCATTAAAATATATTAATGTACTTTTTCATTCTTAACAGCAGTGAAAATAGACTTAATTTCACCTCTGGGTCTCTCGCAGAGTAATTTTTTCTGAGGACAACTGCATGCTATCCTTCCAGATATTTGTAATTTTTTTTCACAACAGGATCAAACTAAACTCCTTGTCTGTTGTTGCTGGATTACATTTTATTCCTCAATCAGGTGAAATGCATAAAGTCATGCTAGACATTTAGATGTAATTAAAGCTTCCAATTCTTCTACTTTGTCGTGGGGACATAAGTCATTTTGTGGGGCTATTTCTGGATCTCTCCTAAGCAAGTAAAGGCAAACTTTATAAAAGGAACGTACTCTCATTATGTCAGTTTGTAACACACTCAGAATGTATTAGGGATATAACTTCAGGACAATGAATTGTTAAAAAAACCTTAAGGAGTGAATTTGGAATTAATTTATCTCCATCAATTTCTATAAATGTAATCACTACTCATAATGCATAGTTTTGATTTAACATATTTTCTGCATATAGCCAGAAAAAAAAAAATCAATCACTGCAAGTACAAATATGAACTTGCACATTGATCTAAGTTCCAGTTGCATCTTACTCTAAAACTACTTCATTGAATTTCATCAGTTGTGGTATTTTCTTTTTACGTATTTCTCCATTTATAGACACACACTAATCATATTGCGTCCTATCTGCCTGCATAGCTAGCCAGGCAGTTACCTTAAAACAAATACAGCCTAGTCTTCAGATTTTGCTTGGGCCAAATGCAAAAAAAGAGGAGAGACTTCTCTAGAGCCCCATTTCATGCAATAACTTTCCTGTCCACAGCCTGCATTCCTAAACTAACAGAGCAGAAGAATTTATTGCTGATAGTACTAAAATCTGGTGCAGATAATCAGTTGATTGGAGTTAAAGGGAACACAGATATGATGTAGCTGATTCACTGGGAACATGAGACTTCTAAGAGGAGATGGTATTATAGCCAAAATCAGGTTGGCTTCCCAGCACTCACTGGGTTTTGGTTGTAAAGCTGAGAATTCTACAGAATATGAATTTTTAGCTGGACATCCTTTTCCCCCCCAGATGTCTAGTTCTGAAAAGTCTTTGCAGGTTTATTTTAAATTTTTAACTTTAACTTCTTGTAGTCATGGCTTATCTGCAAACGTAAGAGTAGGAAAAACAGACTTGGGTTAGTAAGACTAGCTCAGCAGCATTCATTTTCAGGGATAAGGAGATAATTCCCACTCTGTGAGGTGATAAATTAGTTGATAATTCACTGACTGGAAATTCAAGGCATCAAAAAAGACCAGTAGGAAAGACTTTTAAGAAGTTAAATGCTACAAATTACACATATTGAATAGTAGCTATTTTATTTTCCTTTGTTTAATTTAAATTTATTTTTTTTTCTCTCTCTCTTTTTTTTTTTTTTTAATTCAAACCCAAGGGATTTTATTCTAAAGAGAGGAAACTAACTGGGAAAACCCACAATGTTTCTGTGAAGTGTAATTCAGATATTGATTACTTAGTTTTCAAGTCTTGTCTACAAACACATAGGAACATCTGCATTATATACATTCATGGTCATTATCACTATAGGCAAGCCATTGTCGTTTTTCCTTTCGTCTTTTATATTCTGAGGAGGCCACGAGGTTATAAAAGTAGTCAGAACTATTTTATTGTGGGGCTACAATAACGATGGGTGATGCTTCTAACATTGCCCATGTAGATGCAGCCAAGACAAAGAGAGACAGCTCAGGAATGGGCCCTTAAAATACTCTAAAAGTTAACTAGTAAATGTTTGACTAGGACAAATACTTGACTGAGAAGAAAAACAAAGGTCTTTCAGTAAAGTAACCTGGTCTAAGATCTCTGCATAGTCATAGGAAAGAGTCTTCCGCTATTCCTTAAAAGGCTGGAATTCCTAGTGATGGCTTCTTGTCCAAACTAGTTTTGAGCTAACTTGCATTAGCATTGTAAAAGCTTCAACACTAGGCTGATGCTCCAGCCAGGAGAAACTTGATGGCTTTTAGTGGAATCTTCTTCCTGAAGTGAAACTCACATTTTCAACACAAAGCTATATAAGTAAAATCCCACTTACTGGGTTTATATCACGAAGTGCCAGTGTTCAGACCATTTGGGACACATCCATATTTAAGACAAACTGAAGGAAAAGCTAACAGAAACTCACAGAAAGTCAGTTAGCACACCTCTGTTTCCTTATTATCAAACACCTTTGTTACTTCCTCCTTTTCATGTTGCTTCTTTGCAGACTTGACTTCTCTCCACTATTTTTTTTTTTTTT
>VZTO01019062.1:83173-95869 GCA_013400615.1 Syrrhaptes paradoxus
TTGCTCTTGTTAAATTGCATGAGATTTTTCCCCGCCCAAATCTCCAGCCTGTCTAGGTCTCGCTGGATGGAAGCACAGCCTTCTGGCGTGTCAGCCACTCCTCCCAGTTTCGTATCATCAGCAAACTTGCTGAGGGTGCACTCTACTCCCTCATCCAAGTCATTGATGAATATATTGAACAGCACAGGTAACATGTAACACCTTGAAAAAAGAAAGACCAGAGGACAGAAGAAAGTGGATGATGTTGCATTCTTTAGATGTTAAATACGCAAAAGACTACTGTTACAGAGCAAAATAACCTGTATGGCATGACTGGGGTAAATGCAATAAGAATTAACAAGCTTAGCTGGAACAAGGAAAGCTGGAAAAGCCATAGGAAAGTTCTCTTCCATCACTGGAAGAATTAAGAATAGATTACACAGGCATGTGTAAGAATGATGCTCATACAAACCTTCTTAGACAGGGTTATGGATAAGATAAATTCTTTACTTTAAGCATGATCACATTTAGTCAATAATTTTAAAAATTTTAGTACAATTATTACAGTTTATTCTGTGCTCATTTTACATATGTTCAACTTATTTCAATCCAGTATTTTATTATTATCATCTTATTATTATCTTAGTTATCTTATACCGAAGATAAAGTAAATCTGACAAATACCTGGATTTTAGAGTGAGAAGTGCTTTGGAAAACATATCTATATGTAACAATCCTTCTTACAGATAGAAATTATATTGAAATAAGAAATGGAAAGTAGGTTTGTTTTTTTTTTTTTTTTAAATTTTGTTTCTTCTTGCTTTGCTGCATTTTTTCCATTTTGAAAAATTCAAAATCTGCAAAATCTTCTTCCTCCACACAGAATTTCCCTCAGTTGTACATAATTTCAGAATTCATAATGTTGGGAACCATAATGAGGTCATTTCAATAGGCTTAATTCAGGAGCAAACATTAAGTTAGTTTACTTTTCTTTCAGGTGCTGTACAACGTGTTTGAATCTTTTGTTACAATAGGTCCAGAGAATGTGACGGGGGTTGAATGTGTCAAAGGCATAGGTGCGTAGAATTGAATTCTGTATCACATCATTGATTTACAAATGCAGAGTTTTAAACAAAATATTACTATTATGCTGTCAGTAACATTACTTTTGAGCCCTCTCCCTTGTCACTCGTATTCCCACACTCCTGTGGCACAGACGAATGCCTTAAGAAAATAAATAACTGAATATTCCTGAATATTTGAGAAACCTGATCAGATTTGTTTTCTTCTGAGGATACTCAACAGATGTGGAGTTCAGTTTTTAAGACCACCAAACTTGACAGCTATACATATTTTCCTTGTGTTTTAGAACATGTCCTTGGTTTCAGCCGATGCTCTCCCTGCCTTCAAGGGAAATTGAGATTGCGTATAGGCATTCTCACTCCTTATCACTGATTGCCATCAAGTAATGTTTGCCAGTGACTATCAAGAAATGTTATTGACCTAAAAATTTAGTCACTATTTCCCATTTCAAGTACGACATGATACTACATTATGTTATGAATCAGTGTTTTAACAGTGACTTTGGCATATTCTATAATATGCTTTCAGAAAAGCATTTCTTTACAGAACATGGGAAAAATATTGTTCAAAGAAATGTAGTGGGTTTTGAGTAAGCCTAAAATGATGAGGCTTAACAGAAAATAACCTTGTTTTGTTTTTTCTTTTTTTACAGAATGCTGCATTCACATACCAAGTGCTCAAAAGCAATTCATGTTGTTGCACTTAGAAAAAATTTTTCATGTGTAGTCCAAAATTTTCTGATTTGCTGGCCATACAATAGAAGGGAACTAGTTCAAACCATTATATTTCCACAGTTTAAGCTTTGTTTGTTTTTGTTTTTCAGTGTCATTCTTTGTGGTGAGCCTGGGTGGGACACTGGTTGGCATTATCTTTGCATTCCTGCTCTCACTGGTCAGTCGTTTCACCAAACATGTGAGAATCATTGAACCTGGATTTGTGTTTATCATATCCTACCTGTCCTACCTCACTGCAGAGATGCTTTCTTTTTCTTCTATACTTGCGTAAGTCTTTTTTTATTACTGCCTGTGAAGGGACTGAGAAGGGAATAGCGTTTTTAAAAACATTGAAAAGTAAGACTTAAATTACATAGGACAGCTATAGAATACAACTCTCACGAAGCTGATGCTGAGTGTTGCTGTCTTCACACTGCGGTAGACTATTGTTTGACATGAGAACTTCCTTTGCAAAGCACAGACTTGTCTCTTTCCTCTTCGTGATTAACAACACTTCAATAACTAGCAGTTGTCCATTTGTATTGACATCTTTCCCTACAATTTGTAAATAATATTTTGTAGTTGTATTGTAAACCGGTGTTTTTCTAAGACATTATGTGAATGTCCATTATTTGCTGCTCTCACTGTATTGACTGGCCTTTTAAGGTTTTCCTAAATCTTGCCTGTTTTGGCTTGAGGAGTACCTCTGTGGTCTTTCTTCTTTTAGTATCCATTGATTCCTGGCATGCTTTTCTTCTCAGTTTTGTCATGTTTGCAGATGCTATAGTGAGTATATTCAAGATCAAAAAATCTTACTGCAAACGGATCGTTAGTTTAAGATTACGTCTAATGTAAACAAGATTTAAAATTTTGCATGTAAAGTGGTATGGTAATCTGAAGATAATTAAGGTTTGTTACAATTTAATGAAATGCTGTCTTCAGACCTCTTGGGGTCACCTCAGGACGAATGTTTGAGATACTCTTTTTACCTAGGTTAAACACTACAATGGCTCCTGAGTATATTTTTTCTTAGGAATTAATGGTATATTTTTATCACTATGTGACAGAGAGATGGAATTAATATTAAATGTTACAACAAATATTTTCTGGACAATAGCTTTTTTTTTTTTTTTCTAGGATAACTTTCTGTGGCATCTGCTGTCAGAAGTATGTCAAGGCTAACATATCTGAACAATCTTCTACTACTGTAAGATATACCATGAAAATGTTGGCCAGTGGAGCAGAAACAATTATCTTCATGTTCCTGGGAATTTCAGCCGTAAATCCACACATCTGGACTTGGAATACAGCTTTTATTCTGTTTACTCTGCTCTTCATCTCAATATATAGAGTTATTGGTAAGGGGATGATCTTCTTCCTGTCCTTACATCATGTTGTTGATACAATCACACATTATTTTTTGGGGAAAAAACAAACAAACAAACAACCAGAATTTGGAGTTCTAGACCAGTTCCATTTAAAATATTCCATTTATTGTAGTTGAATTTATGGTTGGTTTTCAGTCAGGAGGGTATATCTCTATAGTAAGCTTCATCATATGCTTAAAACGTAGTAGAATTTCACTTTTGGTGATGTGTGAGGATATGATGAGCCCAGTGATTAACATGAAACACCCAGTGGCTAACCTTTGTTGACCCAGCACATCATATTGGCAAAATCTCACAGTGAAATGCACTTTGTTCTTTAACTTGCAGCCTAACAAAAGATGTGAGTCCTCTCAGTCATTTCTTTCCTTCAGGTGTTTCAGTTTGGTAATAAAGAGATTGTCTTAAGATAATTTTATGGTTAACTTCATGTTTGAGACACACAGTGATGTAAAGCCATACATAATTACGCCACGGGTTCTCTGCTTAAGAAATTATTTTCAGGGTCTGGTGAAAAACCTCAGTAAACAAGGCTGTGGCAGGTAAGGATTACCTACTGTCAATTTACTGGGTTTATACAAGTTCGCAAACATTTCAAAATACCAATTACGATTTTCCCAATTATGTAATTCTACTATTTCATGACTGTTTGGTCAAATAGCAAAAGGACTAAAATTGCAAAAAAGGCACAGAATGAAGTACTTCTAGAGAGTAACACACATAGTATTTGGTGTATGTACTTACATCTGGGTTTATTTGCCTATTTGTCTTGAAGTAATTTCAAACAAAAGTTAATGCATCTATCTAGCTGGCAGTTTTCCTAGACTCTATATTCCTGTTCTGTCTAGAGATTGATTCCTGGGCTGAGTGAAGGGCCTAGCCCCACGTCCTCCTTTCTAAATAATCGGTAACCAGTGTTCATTTAGCCACCTCCCAGAAACCACTGGTGTGTCTGAGGTGTTTAAACAAGTTTACAGTATCTTGACTTCGTCACTTGTAGTATTTCTGGAATGAGTGGTTAACAATCCTGCAATAAGTGTGATCAATAATTAAACAGTAAATATTCAGCAACAACAATATACATCCATTAAAGCAACTGAGCTTAGGCATTGATGAATCGCTCAAGACCTGATGATTTTGGGCCTTCTGTAATTGCAGTTCTCATACCCTTGGAGGAATCAGATCGGTAGCACAAATTAATTTTCAAGGTCCCCTCTACCAGAGGCCTTGCTTACAGTGGTTTGCACAAGACACTCTTCCCTTAACACAGGTTGAAAGTTCTCTGAAAGGAGCAATCTCTGTTTTGCACTGGCTAAGAGTCCAGCGCTGGCCTGCTGCAGTGGGACACCCATGCTGTGCCATCGTCAGGAGTAGTGAAGCTGTTTTCCTTCTGACGGTGGGAGCTCTGGGAGACACTGTGGTGTCTAGAGCTTTGGGGAGGCTGCCGGCAGAGGGACAAGTAGATGTTGCAGAGAATTCCTTGTACAAGCAGACTGGTGGTACCATTTCTGTTACACGCGGTTGGGACATTGACATTTCATAAAGGTATTTCTAGACATGCTGGCATTTGTTTTTTTATAGGTGTAGTTTTACAGACATGGATGCTTAACCGCTACAGAATGGTCCAGTTGGAGATAATAGACCAGGTGGTGATGTCATATGGTGGACTACGTGGAGCGGTTGCTTTTGCTCTGGTTGTACTTCTGGATGAGAACAAAGTGAAACAGAGAAACCTGTTTGTCAGCACAACTCTCATTGTTGTGTTTTTTACTGTTATTTTCCAGGTAATTCAACTTCTTAAGCGTGCTCCTTGCCAAGGAGGAGGAGTCCCCCAAAAGTACCGAATGTGTAAAGCAGTTCTCAGCTGAAGGTTGCATATTGTTTCACTGAATTGAAAGCATAATTGAATTTATAATTTTAGTAACAAAGATCCCATTTTATGTTTTCATATAGTGCCACAAGGGACAAAACACAATTTCCTCTGTGCTAAAAAATGTTCAGTCTTAGCTGCTTGGTATTAATAGTGCTCAAGTCAATATCTGATTAAACATCCTTCACCTCGTGTGAATAACTGTAGGGAACAGTCCTTTTTATGGGCAAATACAATCATTAAGCTGATCTACCTGAGCCTATGTCCTTGTTTTAAAACATAACAGTAAGCAGTGGGACAAGAAAGTATTTAGCATCCAAAAAAAAAATAGCACTTTCTGGACAAAAAAACCCAACATTGATTTAAATGGAGAGATGTCAGTATATACCAGCTTGGAATTTTTTCTCTAAATTTATTATAGAAAGTTTAACTGTGGTCACAGACTCCTGATATGTGCAGAAAATATCACATTGTATGGTGTAGGAAACACTTTAACCCTTCCACAACTGTATTTTTCTTATAGAAGACAACCACTGGTTGGTGTCTTCAAACCTTTGTAACAAGAGCTGAGGGTACTGCATTAATTTGTTTTCTAAAGGGGACAGAGATCAGCTGAGGAAGTATGAGAACCACCATATAACATACAAAAATCCTTTACTTCTCTTTAACAATGACCAGCTGGAGGAAAGCCTAAGATAATTTCTAAGCCTTCATTATCATGTTTCAATCCCTAGGGACTAACTATCAAGCCTTTGGTACAGTGGCTGAAAGTGAAGAAAACTGAACACAGAGAGCCAAAACTGAATGAGAAACTTCACGGCAGAGTAAGATATTTTTAAACAAAACCATGGTATCTGTATCTTTTGGATTTTTACAGAGTGCCTTAAGAGGAAAAAAAAAATGATAGAAAATGGATTTTTGGAGGGGAGGGTAGAATAAAATTTCAAGTGCAAAATCCTTCAAACATTTCAAAAGTTATCTGTCTGTAGGCTTTGGGTTGAGCCTTGTGAAGGGATACTTCTAGTCTTTCCCTTGAGAATTCAATGGGGCTGACAGTACAGGGGAAACAGCAGGGCTGGGATATGCTTCTTTCTCTTCATCTAAAAGAGGAGTAGGTTTGACTGGAGATCAGTAGGGCAAAGCATGTGGAATTAAGTTTATTTTTCCTTTTTAAATATTTTTTATTTATGGCAAAGATACGAAAGCCGGTTTTGTAGCTTGCATGTTGCATAGAAAAGTATCCTGCTGCCCAGTGCAGATGTCAATTGTACACCAACATTGCAGATTAATGGTAATGGTTTGAGTTCAGTGTGGATGCTGTGTGTGCCTGCATTTCTTTAACCTTTTAAAAGACTTTGAAACATGATGTTTTCCAATTCACTTTCACACAACATTATCAAGTTTTTATTCAGTAAAGGAAAACATAAATTTTCAATGCAAATGAAGGACAGAAGGCGTATTTCATGGCCTTCTTTAATTCATAAACTTTTCAGGTATACGTAGCTATCCCACACTGAGTATTTTCACACATTCTTGTCTGAGTGTCTGATCTTGTCTGTTTTCACGCTGGATGTTACCTGAAGTGAATTCACAACGTAGTGATGGACAGGGTTGGTTTCTGAGAAATTCTTTTACAGACTACTGAATAAATACATTATGCTTTTGTTACCCAGCAATTCAAAGTTCCATTTCTTTTCAAATATTTTAGTATTTGAAAATCAGGATTCTTCCCCCAGGTGAAGAAATACAGTCTGTCTACATGTATGGGATCTAACATGTCAGTTACGAGGGGAAGCTGAGTAGTGTTAATCTTAACACTTTATTAAAAAGTTGTAAAAAGTTGTGTGTACTGATTCACTGCTTCCCAGAATATTCTAGCAGATATTTTCTCAGAAGGCACAGTACTGCTAGAACTGTATAAATTGCAGCCTTCAGAGAGAGAGGGAACACTGTCTGTTCCCAGGGAGTAAGAGGGAGACAACTTATTTATAATATAATTTTCTGCACTTCCCTGTCAGTTGTCTCCTCAGGCAATAATTAATATTATATTCAGGAATAATCCATATTACCCACGTTGTTCTAAACCTAGCATGCTGTATATTCTGCAGCAATCACTCCGATGTTCGGAGTGAAATGTTAACAACCACAAAAGACCAAACTCTACCTGCAGCTGCCTTGTTTTGAATCAAGAGTTATAAACCTCAGGATTTCTGTCAGCCATCTAATATACCCAGTGTGGGGTTTTGCCCTAGATGTCAAAAGAATGATGCCTACTGCTACTATGAGGGAAGTATGGATTCCTGAAAAGTCTAAAACGAAACACCAGGGAAATTTTTCAACTGATTTGATCACCGGCATTAATAGTGGCTGATGTACTACATAGGGAAGGAATGGAGATGGTAAAATGAGTCTTAAAACAATGTTAAAATGGGAGCTTAAGTACCTTCTTGCTAAGATTCTTGTAATATGAGAATGGTTAGGGAATTTGTAAAGAACTGGCGAGAAAACTCAGGACCTTTGAACAAAAGCATATAGTAGTGAGTATTTCTGTAAACGGGAACAAAATCTGCTTAGCAGCAATAAAATTATTCTGCATAGTCACCTGACGTAAATTGAGCTATTTTCTCATTGTGCCTTTTGTTTCTGTAAAGATATTAATTCAGCTTTCACTTTCCTAGGCCTTTGATCACATTCTTTCTGCTATAGAAGACATTTCTGGCCAAATAGGACATAATTATCTGAGAGATAAGTAAGTAGTAACTAACTTGGAACGGTGAAAGACAGCTAGGAAATCTTACCTGTAAATTATGACTTTTTAAGCCTGTGACTTCAGGGACAGCAAGGATATCAAATATAGTTTAAAAGGTTATATACTGAAAATACTGGAAATATTGCAAATGTGAAAATAGTTTATTTTTGTCCCCTTCAACTGGAATCTTTTCTTTTTCTTCCACAGTTTAGATTAGGCTTTTGCAAATGCCTCAGTTCACATTCCAGGATTGGCTTCTCTCAAGATTTGAGAAGTGACCAGTTGCACAAGATTTAATCTAAAATGTTAATGTTGGTTAATACTACCTTTCATGAACATTATTTGTGTGTGGAAACACTAAAAAAACCTAATCTACGACTGTGCTAGTTGCTTAGCCTATTTCTACAAAGGATGTGCTCAAACCCTGTGAAAGGATGGCAGAGGGTGCTTTGAAACAGCTCAAGCAGGACTGCTCACCTGTCTGCACCCAGTTATAGGGACACTCTCCTTCATTTCCTTTTACTCTTTGTTCATTTATGCAGGGAATAACTTTCATGAGGCATCCCCATTGGAACATACTCTTCTCTTTGGTCTAAATCTTTAGTTTACTTTTCCGGAATGAATACATCCCCAGTTTTGAAATACTGTCTTGAAGGTGGAGCTAAATATTTTTAAAGTGCCAGATTAGAGTTTGACTTCTTAGGTGTCAGAAAGGTATCTCCCTGAGCAACAAGAGGAGTAGTTTAATGCAGATTCCTGGTTGAGTGTGTGGTTTGATGACGAACGTATTTTGAATGAGACCACCTTAAGTCTGCTTCTTTTGGACTATATGTCCGTGAAAGTGCTGCTTCCCAAATAAATGGCAGCCCTCCTCACTGATGTGTTCACGTGTGCAGCCTGAATTAGAGATTGCTTTACAGATGTTCTGGCTAGAGAAGAGGAATAGTTATCAATTCTGCGAATAATGTTGAACAACTGAAAGGTTTCAACGATCTGGATAAAAAGTCATAAACTCAAAATAGCCATTGGGCAAGACAGATGGAATCACTGAACAGTAGTCTGCAAAGTTGCCTCCTGCCCTTTAAAGAAAATTTTGAGGGAGGTAGATGAAACTAAAGCAGCCTTTATCATTTGGAGTCTAAATGTGAAATGGCACATTCTGTCAGACAAGCTTGGGAGTGTAAATCACAGAAAACAGGTATCACTTCTACCCGCCAGAGCACATCAATGACATTATTAAGGCCCCCTGTAAGTGTTTTTGGAAGGGCACTGTTGTTGTGAAATGATTTTCTAGGCTGGCTGTCCTACAATACAGCTGGGGAAAAGCAGACTACCTTCCAAAGGAGGAAACAAAATTCAACTTTCAGAGTGAAGCTGTTATATATTACAGTGCAGAATCAGAAGTGGAAAAATAAGGTAGCGTGATCTCCCAGAGTGTAAAATGTCTCAGTGGCTCTGAAGTAGGATACTGTAACCATAGCACACCTGCTGCTGTAGCAGTGTAGAACCTGTTAAATGCTTTGTGACAGCTGCATAACTCTGTAGCAGGCTTGTCCTTCACTTTCTTTAAATGCTAATTGAAAAGCTTAAAACCAGAAATCCCTCACATTGCTATGTTCACTGTTTTTTAAAAAGTGCCTAGCTCACCAAAATATCATTTATGCTAAACTGAAAATGGTGTGAAACTAAAATTGCTTGTTGCCATTAACACAGTTTATTTAAATCATCAGGTGGTCCAATTTCGATAGGAAATTCCTCAGTAAAGTACTGATGAGAAGGTCTGCTCAAAAATCAAGAGACCAGATCCTTAATGTTTTCCATGAACTCAACTTGAAGGATGCAATCAGCTACGTGGCCGAGGTACGTATGAACACTTGTTGACATAATTTTTTTTTTAATTTATAATATAGCCTAAAGTTGATATTTTGCAGGAGATATCTAAAAGAAAACCATTTTTGTTTCTGCTCTGCTTTTTTTTCTAAATGCATTTTGAGTCTCAATATCACCTGAGTGGCTGTAGTTCTCTGTATGATGCCTGATCCCCAAGTATGAGTATATCATACTTATATCAGTGTAGTTTTCTGTTGGATTTTACTGAGTAACGTTGTTTCTATACCCATTGCATGAAAAAATACTGTCATTCCCACGGGATCAGGCAGCCTGGCTCTGCAGAACGGTTGTTCTGTGTGATGACAAATCTGATTTGAAGGATGTCACTTCCAAATGATATGGATATATGAACAAAGTAGTGGGCTGCTATAATCTCATTCTGTCAGATGACACTAATACAAGAAAAAATTGGAAAGGGTAACTAGTTCAATGGAATCACAAAAATTAGGGTTAAAGTGATATACTACAGGTATCAAATATACAATCACAGAATTGTGAAGGTAGAGAAACTTAAGACTTGCAATAGGAGAAATTTTTGAAGTTACAGAATAGAAGAAAGTTACTGGCCTCCTGCAGGAATACCACTCCCAGGCTGTAGCAGTGTTTAGAGATTGTGCAAGAATTCCTAATCTTCAGTAGGAAACTGGCCACCTTAGTTCAAATCAACACAAATGTGCAGTAGTCATAGAGTTCAGAGGATCATTTTAAATGGGATATTTCAGCAATGATCTTTGAAGTGATGATCTATCTATGCCTGTAGTCTCCAAGTGAACTCATTTTCACAGCTAGGTGACATACCAGTTAATTTCTTTAATTAAAATAAATACTATTACTAGGACTGATACTACCACTACTACTAATAATATATTTTCTTTTTTTAAAAATTGAGCTACAGCCAGGCAGACTTCTTCCAGTGATACACAGACTTTCAAAGATAGAATACAGAAAATAAGATTAAATTCAGAAAGGATGTTAGTGTGAAAAATGAGGAGTGGTTCACAAGATAAAACAATACTTCCTTCTGAGATTTTTGTAAATTACCCATTCAGTTTTCAGACCATTTGAGCTCAAGAACTAATTTTTGTTTCTCGTGGTGCTTTCTGGGTCACACCCCAGTGGAAGAAAGTTAGGTAATTGATGTTGATGAGCATGAGACTCATGTTCAGATACACTGCTGAATCTGTTCAGTATTTTTTACCTTTTCAGATGCAAAGGTCTCTACAGATCACTAAGCCATGCAGATTTAGGCCCAGAATCTTTACCCAATATTGCATTGAATCCCATATAGTAATGTCAGATTAAGTTAGATTATTAATTTTTTAGGAAAGTTACCTTTCTCATTATATCTTACTACAGTTCATAACACAAGGAAACTGATTTTTGCTACTCTAGTCCAAATACTATTTTTGCATAGTGTCTTGCAGACAAATTGTATTGGCAAATGTTTACTGATCTGATAATAATAGACAAAGAAATTAAAAGTTGTTTGGGTTCTACAAAAGATGTGGTTTCTTCCAGTGGAAATTAGTTATGTCAATATGTCTGATTTGTCATGAGCTGTGAATCCTAAAGACATTTCTGCCTTTCTCATGTTGATATTTTCTTCAATGATACACTGCTTTAACAACTTTTCCTTGATTTCTGAAATATGTCTTTGAGCTAGATATCTGTGAATTACAAGATGACGTTGAAATTGAAGCTGTTTCTTCCAGGAGGAGTAATGATCTGCCTCTCCCAGCTACTCACTCCTCATTTGCAAGAAACTCAGGAGTTTAAATGCTATTTTATAAATTTCATACTGCATCTGTACAATGAACAAGAGCCTGAGAGAGTTCAGTCTGAACCTAAATAAATTCCTTACAGTTGAGAGAGGAGAGCCTAAGCCAGGCAAAAAGAAAATAATCCAGAGCAAGTGAATAGAAGTGACTTAAAATACTTACAGTTCTTACTTCTTCTGGCTAAAATTCCTCTATTGACGGTATGGCATGAAGTACAAATGAAATGTAAAATGGATCTGAAAAGAAAGTCAGGTGCACTTAAGAAAATGGACAGGATAATGGTGATTCAGAATTTACCTTTTTCTTTTTTTTTCCTCTTAAGTTTTCTTCCTACAGAAGCCATAGTACAGTTCTTAATGCCATTGATCTGATCCAACACATCTACTGTAACATGAATGTGGGCTACCACAGAGAAAGGAAACATCTGTTTGATTTGCTCTCTGAATGCAAAAATGTAAAGGGGATACCATACAGTTAAAGTTCTGCAAGGGAGATGGTTTTTCTTCACATACTCCTTATTACAGTTTAAAATGTAGAGACCTGCTATGTGATTTGTCTCTGCTGTGATTCAAAACCATAGCTGGGTTTTGCCTGTGTAATCATGGTATCGCTCAGCAACTACCTTTCACAATTATGCAAGCAGCAGGGAAAACAGTGAAGACATAAATTTGAGGTTTTTCCAGCAATTCACTGCTGTGACACCAGTTTTAGAACTGAAAGCAAATCTTATCTCTTCAGTAGCTCATCTCTTCATGCCATAACCTCTTTCTAATAGTCTCATAGACTTCTACTACCACTTCAAATTTGCTACTTCCAGTCTGGTAAAAACCAGAAAATTTAGTGCAGTACCTTTGAAAACACTACTGTTAGTGCAGCTATGTGTCAAGTCATAAAAATCTGAGGCTTTGGGCAACCTGGGCTAATGGGAGGTGTCCCTCCCCATGGCCAGGGGGTTGGAACTCGATCATCTTTAAGGTCCCTTCCAACCCAAACCATTCTGTGGTGTTGGGTTGACAGTTGGACTTGATGATCCTTGAGGTCTTTTCCAGCCTTAGTGATTCTATGATTCTGTGATAAATATCCCTGTGTACCTGGTTTGCAATGTGATTCGCAGTAAAAGGTCCATCCCCGAAAGGGTCTGTGAAGAGAAAAGAGTTAGACCATAAAAGTGCAAGGATATAATTTGCAAATGGATTGAGGCCCAAGAAACCACTCACCTCCTCAAAATCCATTTACAAGAGTGGGATAG
>VZTO01019063.1:0-12136 GCA_013400615.1 Syrrhaptes paradoxus
ACAGAAAGACCAGTTACAGCCAGATGTTCAAGCTGAGAATTCACCTCACTGACAATGAGCAGAAACCTTTCAACCGCAACTTGCAGGAAAGTGTTACCCATGGGGTAACCTGCTAGCTGCTCATCTTTGCTTCCTTTCTTTTAAGACTCTTTTTAAAAACTAAAAAAATTTTTAAAAAGACACCTTTTCTTGAAGTTCCCTTCTGTTTTGCCCACACCTCTGTGCTGGCATTGTTGTTGGGCAGATGCATATTGTACCCATTCGGAGAACTAATTCTGCTGAGAAGCAGACCAGGAAAATATTTACGTTTTAGCTGAATTTCTGGACCTGGTTCACATTCAGCCGTAAAAACAGATGAGCCAGCACAATGTAAGAGAGCACAGTGGAAAAAAAAACCCCAAAAGAAATGTCACCTCCCCCGACACCACTCCTGCTGCAGTACTGACTTCACAGATATGAAAACTACAGCCTGACACCCTGATGGTGAAATGCTAGTTTTATATCAAGGGAGTAGAGAAACATAGGGAGGCCAACACTACCTCTGCCCCTATATAAATCCCAAAATAACCTGATCATCATCATCCTCTGCAGTTTTCCAAAGAGCAGTAAAGTACAAAGCAAGTCAAAAGACCATCCGGCTTCTTTTCAGGGCTAGCAGCTTGTTCACAACATAGACAGCAACAGACTGCATGAGAAGACAGGACTCCCCACAATGAACTCCTGTTCCACACGGTTCCTTGCTCCTCTGCTTTAGAAGAAAGTATCCTGAACCTCAGCCGAGCAGCTTGTTTGCTGGACATTGTCCACAGAGACACCTCCAGGCAAGCTTCAAATGCAGGATTAGACTGCTGTTCTGTAAGTCTCTATCAAACAGGTAAAATGAGAGGGGGCTGCCTTTGGCTTATAATTTCTAAGCGTCAGCCTGACATTGCTCATGCTGGGGCAGTCCAAAACAGTCCTTTCTGTTGCTTTGTTTCTCATACCAGGGAAGATTTTAGACATATGCTAGTTCACAACAAAGGATGCAAAAATCATGTGTGTGAAACATTAACCAGTACTCCTCTAGAACTGTAATTCTGAACAATTGTTTCAGGCTTTTTTAAAGCAGGCTTATGTGTATAAATACCAACACACAGGACTGAATCATACACATCAGTTGTGGTTTTTAGAGAACTGCCTGCTGATGTCAGGAGTTGTGAAGCTATTTGCAAAAGCAGCAAGGTACAGCCCAGAGGTACCAAGCGCAAAATGCTTATGGAGTTATTTTGATGCGTGGCATAACAAGGGTATTTCTGAGAAACATTTGCACTGTATGTTCTTGGGAATATGAATGAAAAAAATTACACATCTGGTTATATAAAGTGTGGCTCTCTGAAGGGGGCAGAGGCCCTAAGGTGGAAGGTGATTTAAATGAAAAACTCCTCCCTTGGTGATGACATCAGTTTTTAGCCTTTTGCTGGGGACATGTGTGGTGGTGTGCTCCTGCCAATGTTCTGATGTCTAAGCCTTTCCATCAGTGGAATAAGGGCTTTAAATTAGATCTTGATCTTCACAATTTTAAATCCATCAAGGCAGAAAACTTCTAGTCATATAAGAAAGGCCAATTTTTGTATGGTCAAATAATTTCTAAAATGAAAAGCTAAAAGGAATTCGTAAGGAAGTGAAAGAGATTAGAAACCAACAAAAATCCTCTGGTTTTACTTCTATATACCTACTAACAAATATAGCTCCCAAACAGAAGATTTTACTGTTAGAACAGGTCCAGAGGACATGCACTGGTGCCGCTGACAGTGAACACATAGTTCTGAATTTATGTGTAGATTAGGACTATGTACCAAAAAAAAAAAAAAAAAAGTAGTCTACTGTCTAATGTTATCGTCAGCGCTCAGAAGTGTCATTAGCAGGACAAGAGAGAGACCTTTCTCTTTTCATACAGTCGCTTTTCAGTTGCTCAGCCCAACTATAAAATCTTGTGCTTTTACAAAGCAGGCACCAGAGGGAGACCTGCACTTCAGTTCAACTATGAAATAATGCTGGCAGGAGTCATTCAAAAGTGGACAATCAAAGCCTCTTAGCCAATATACCCCAGGTGGTTCCAGGTGAAATTGTGGCTAATGGGAACACTCAGAGAGGGACTGGTTTTGGCAGTCTTCTCTTTTTTACTGGCTCAAAAAACTTAAGAGTGCTCTGTGAAGAAAAGCAGGTTGCCAAATTTCAGGCTGTAGATGAGCATACCTCAACCAGTTTGGTCATAGCTGGGAAAGATCTGCTCTTTGCCACTCATGCCCCCAGCTTATCATCCCATCCTGCTGATGGTTAGCACTTCTCAAATCTTCTGGCTGAGCTGCATATATAAGAACTCCCTAAACATGTCAGTCAAAATAAGCTAGATCAGCTTAAGTAATTTAAATAACAAATCTTTCCTAACATGGCTCAATTTGACCGAACTGGATTAGGGAGAGCTCCCAGAAGCAGCTCAGCTAGCAGACCAGAGCGGGCAGTAACCCCAGGTAGAGGACAGTGATGAATGCTTTGGGGTGGACTTGCTCTTCTATTGACAAAGCTACTGCTGAAGGAGGACTGTAAATACATATATTGTGGGCAGGTTGCTTTTGTTTTCTAAACCTGATAAGAGGCAGCAAGAGAAACTATGTGGACAGGAAATACACTATTCTCTTAAAAAAAGGTATTCCTAAGTTCAAGTGGGGAAAGGCAAGGGGCAATGTCTTCTAGGAAGCAGGCATGAGCCTAGAAAATTCATCCCATGTACATGGAGTCAAGTACACCAACTGGAATCGATGTAGACAAAGAAATGAAATCATTATTATGATCGATAGGTCTGTTGACATGGAAAAAACTATTGACTCCTTACCTATACAGCTGGATACAAGGCCAAGATAATCAAAAGAGTTACTAAAGGGAACATAGAAGGTCTCATTAGAGGTACTCCCCCTACCCCATAATTTTTATTATTATCCAAAGGGCAAACATCAGGTCCTTGTGTGCATTCCAATGTATATTATTTCAATATTTCAAATTATTGAACAATGAAGAATAAGGAGCAAATTCTAGAAAACCAAAATTTGACTCTGCTCTCTTGTGATAAAACAGGCAGTTTTAATCAACAAATTTCTAGAAAGTTTGTTTTTTAACTTCTAGATTGAAATTTTTAGCTTTGCATTTCTGTTTTAAGTAGACATAATTCAAATTTTAAAAACTAACAAATCCATTCTAGAGGCTTCCAACTACTAATACAAAAAAGGTGGTATTTCAACTACAAATTTATTATACCTTTAATATAATTTTGCATGCTAAAGATATTTCATTATAGGGGAGCCAGTAGTGAAATAATGCCTAATTTAAAGTTTCCTTACAAGGGCAGTGTCTTTCAGAAGTTATACTCCCTCCAAAGTTGCCAGCAGCTTCTGAAACTCAGCAGGGTGAACAGTCCAAGGATGCTTTTCCACAACTGGTTAAAGCAATACACATGGGGTGTCCAAAATTTAAACTGAACCTGCTCTTGGAGAAAAGCTGGCCTCAAACTAACCCTATTAAGCAAAACAGGTGAAAAAAAGAAGTGGGGGGGTTGTGAGGGAAAAGAATTTCCAGATGGGTAAACTCCCTAAACTTACTCTGTGGGAAATCCGGAGTGGCAGTGGTGGCAGGGGGAACACCCAGCTGAGCAGGCTGGGGGGCAAGGCACAATATCAACAGACATTGCCCTGGAAATACATCTCTAGTCCTTGAGAATAAGGACAAACAGGAGAACCTAAACATGCCAATATCATGGCTTCTGCTCATGGTTTATGCTTCTGTCCTGGGAGGACCAAAGGGGAAGTACCCCTTCCCACTGAATTCACAGGAAAGGGTAGATTATCTGTGCACCTTCTAGTTCTCTTCTAATTGTGACTGCAAACGGTTTTCTTCCCTGACCACAGGACCCATGATCCCGTCTGTGCACTAATCAGATACAAAGAAAGAGAACTAAGAACTCACAGGCAACCATAAATCTGGCATTGCCTCACTCTAGAGTGTTTGAATTTGTGACGTAAATAACAGTCTTTTTACGATGTGGTACAATATCTATAACAAAAAAAGAAAAAGATGCTCAGACACAGCCTTTGCCCTGGAGAGCTCATAGTCCTTCTCCTTGCAGGGGTGCAAGAGTTTTATCAGATTTATCAAGGATATCTGAACAAGGGGCTAACCTAAATGCGGTTTGTTTATATGCACACGTCTTGACCAGGCAAACAGAAGTAATTTATCTCATAATTTGGTGGGACCCAAACTTTAAATACCTCTTTTTTTTTTTGGTAACATACGCATTGCCAGTTAACTGTATCAAAGCAGACTGGGCATAGTTTCAATTATATTGTATAACTTTTTTTTTTTTGTATCAGTCAAATGGTCTAAAAAGCATCAAATTAGTTATTTAAAAAGTTATAGTGAACTACCAAAATGTGCCCTAGCATAAGGAACGTTTGTGTGCATGGCTATACTTCCCAGTTCATTTCCATGAATAATATTCAAAGGTGGTTGACTCTGTTCTCAGCCTGCCACCAAATCATCAAGCAAGTTATCACAAAATTTAGTAGATCGTGCCTGCCTTCCATTTTCCCATAAACCCATTAGCATGGGTGCAGGGAAGGAAAGAAAGAAGGAAAAGATTGGGCCTGACCAAATTTCACCGTTTAGATAGATACAGTGACTATACTCACTAACTGCAAAAGTGGAAAAGAAACCAAATTCATAGAGCTTTGCACTCTGTGCAATTCATAGCTGTTTCTCCTATTTGGGTCAGATTTTCCTAAAAGGCTTGAGAAGCTAAAGCCACGTTACAAGGAAGGGCATGGTAATTAAAGAGGTAAGATGCTTGTTTTCTTCCCAAAGGATGCAGTACACACCTATGTACATACACAGAGTAAGGATAAACTCTACAGCATGTCCCAAAGAAGTCATACAGAATTTAGATACACAATATACAATCTCAAGAGGTGTATCACAAAATAACATTCAGAGATAGCCACAAACAACTACCTAGGTACATAAGCCTGTCTACTAAGTGATGCCCATTTTTAAAGTTGAAATAACATTTTTCTCAACATATAATTTTCCATGATACCATCTCTGAAAAATTAGATATTTTAAATCTAAGATAAGCATAGGTCTTGAAAACAGCATTTCATTCCTTCAAATATTTTCCAATAAAATCTTAATTACATTACTAACACATCTTGTGAACTGAAGAATATTAACTTGCAAGACTTAATTCAGGCACAACTTTATTCTTAAAAAGCAATTACTTTCTCATAGTAAAAAAAAAAAAATCACCATTCAAAACAGAAAAACCTAGAATTCAGGAAATCAAATTAAAGATTTTCTGATAAAGATTTTAGATGCTCAAGTCAAACATCTGAAAGAATCCAGACAAGCTGAAAAGCTACATATTGAACTCAAATTCTACTGGAAAACTGCTATTAAACTGGAATAAAATTTTTTAAACCACTGAAGTGTTAAAGAACAAACTTGTGGAAAACTGTATCTGTGCCATTTGTAGAAAGTAGGATTTTATATAGAGCCTTATCTGTTTTTTCCCCTTCATCATAACAACCTTAATTCCACATGCGACTCCAGCTTTTGCCTGTAGTTAATTCGGATGCAATAGCGCTGCTGGAGCCTAACAAAACAGAAAGTGGCAGATAGTGACAATAAGAGACAAAAATCTACATCTGAACTGTTAAAACCAATACAGAAATTGCACGAAATAAACAAAAACTGCAACAAAAAGGGGATTCTGACACATCCGCCTCTACACTCATCAAAGAGAAAGCTCTACTTAAGTCTTTTTCACACTGTTTATGAAGTAAGTTGAAGACTAAGCTCAATAGCTGCGACATGGTTAAAAATAGCTGTATGGCTTGAGCACAGCAACTCACACTGCTCCACAGGAAGAATTATTCTCCTGGTCAAAATATTTGCCTTTTCAATGACCTGAACTTTCAAGTCATCTCTTAACAATGTAGATTCTTTCCTGTCTAGAATAACTTATTGTCTCTCCTTTAACAAATAGCAGGGTATTGTTCCCAGCTGGGTGTTAATTCACACAATTATCATGTAAAAAACTTTCAAAATGCTATACAGACATGTATGTCTTTCTTGGGTAATCACATATTTTGATTTAATACATCTCATACTTAATTCCCCTGTATGTGTAAAATAAATTTTAAACTCATCTTTATTATATCCTTTCCCCACATCCCCTGCCTTCCCTTTCCCTTCTCTTTTCAGCCTTCCCTTCAAAAATACAGATACACATTTCAACGGAGTCAGGGCACCTTTGATGCCGAATACACTTTTGTCAGATTTTGTAGATGAGCTGTGTAAGCGATGATCATTTAGTTTGCCAATCTGTATAACAGATAATTTCACTCCAAAACTCCTGCATCAGGCCATCATATAGTGCTTGAACTAACGGCATCTTTTTTGCAAAAAAAAAAATCACAGCTTTTTGTTGCTGACATATACAGAACATCCTTAAATAAATTGTTCCGATAGATAACTGCCTTCAGTTTTAAATTTATTCTATTTCTAGAAGAAATACACCCGAGTTCAGCTTTCAGCTCCTCTACTTTGTCATACCATTGCCTATTTCACCTGAACGACTGTTCCTTCTGCAATCTGTGCCCCATATAAGCACTTACAGACCATCCATCAGGCAATTCCTGAACTTCCCTTTGCTAAATTAAATAGACTGAGCTTCTCCAGGCTCTTACTATACACCCAGGTTTGTTCAGTTCCCTGTTTTTAAGGTTTTTAACTGTCCTTGACATATTTTCTGAATCTTTTTAAGTTTATCTGGGTTTTGGGGTTTTTTTCACCTTAAGCTCAAAAGGATGTTATTTTCTAACATGATCTCCCTAGAGCTATACAGCAACATAATAGCACACCTAGCTCCACTTGAGATCCCCTATATCCAAACCGAGGGATTTCGCTGTGCATTTTAGCCACTGATTGTATCATGGAATTGCCCCTTTCCCAAGTACTACTCTCCATCTTCCACGTATGATCTTACTGTCTAGACAGATATACTTAGCTACATTAACATATGTTGAAATGATCCCCATTAACTAAGTAGAGACCATCCTTCACACTTATTAATCCATCAATTTTTTGCACATATGCATTTTACCAGAGATAATATTCTATTTTCCTCCAGATCATTATCCAAATCCTCAAAGCAATGGGCTGTGAAAAACTTCTGTAAAATCCAACACGAACGTCCTTCATCTACTTCTGCTTTATGATCTGTCAATTAACCAGTTTGAGACACATTTACTATGGGCCATCTTGACTTAGCAAAGAGTTAGGTTTTAAAAATCAGAATACCATGCAGTACTGCATCAGGTGCCATATGAAAACTTACCATACCCTACATGAGTATCTTTGTCATCCAAAAACTTTCAGTCTCAGAATAAAGAAATAAATACAGACAAGTTCTTATTGTCACAAACAGTTGGGCAAGCAGTGTCTCTTCTTTCTTCAAGTTTCTGCTAAGCAGTTCTCATTTCTGCCTTTCCACAGTTCTTTCTGTGATCATTATCAACCTGTCCAGTCTAGTATTTCTGTTACATCCTGGCCTGTCTTACCTCATTTACACCTCTGCAACAATTACAATTAAAACAAAACAAAATACAAAACCCAATACCTTAGATAACTTCAGTTTGTTGGGTTTGTTTGTTTGTTTTAAATCCTGACTCCTGTAGACTAAAGAAAAAAAAAAATTTGTTTGTTCCTACCAGAATAAAGAAATACTTTTTGTAGTCACTGTAAATTGTGAACACAACATCCAGATTTTGGCCAGGTAACAACAGTATTTTGACTGTTTTTTTAAAGAATCATAGAATAATTTTTTTGCAGTATTTCTGTCTCTTCTCAACTACGACTGTCCCTATCTAGCAGACTGTGTCATTGCTAGCATTTTTTTTCTCTCAATAAATAACAGAATTTTCATTTTTGTTCTAAACACCGTTGATAGAATATTTAATATTAGTGTCTATACAATCTACTATGAAGTCTTTTCATTGTGACAGCTAATAGCCACTGCTGTTCATGGCCATTTTCTCTGAATCTTCATTCATCTGAATATTCACCTCTGCCTTACTACGTTGTGAAAGTTTCAAACCTACCCCTAATGACTTTTATTTAAGAATTACAAATCCCCTGGGTAACTCTTATTTTTAAGTAATATAACTTTGAAGACAAAATTGTTTTCTTTATATTGTCAGTGAAAACTGTATTAAACTATTTTTAGGAAATCATCCTTTTAGAAAACATTATTATATATTATTGGCAAGACCTGTACTGGGTAGAGCAGATTCTAATAGGCAACGATCACTAGCAGTTATAGCATCAGACGTGTTGATGTTTTCATGGAAGTGATCTTATATTTAATTTTTGTCAGAAGAGTAACATTGAACAGAACAGAATTTCTTATTCTCAGAAAAGTATGATGAATGACCTCCAATGTATTAAAAATTCCAGGAAAATTTTATTAATGGACACCTAATGTAATCACTCTGAAATGACAATGCATAGTTTCTTTGCATCTAGACATTTAAAGAAAGACTCCTCTGTCACATAAATCCCAGGATTTATCTCTAAAAAAGAAAGTTCAGACCTTACAGAACTTTCTGAGGCAACTTTCTATCCTTAAGCATACACTTTGTTTCATTGCTTTTATCTTCCAAATAATCAAAAATAGAATGAAATGTTTTAACCCTTGCTTTCTGGGTGTAAAAGAAACACTGTCTAGGCCAAGCTGGCTGTTAAAACAATGTCAGAATTGAACCATAAAGGAAAAATGGAAGGGGCAATAATAACGGCCTCACTTCATAATTCGATTTTGCTCTTACTAAAGTATGGCATACAATAAAACTGGCACAGTGGAAGTCTGTTTGACTTAGTAATTTTCACGTAAGTAGTCTAAAGCATTCATTGGTTGGTTTTGGTTTTGTTTTAAATACTTTGTTGGCAAGTAAATAAATTTGAATATATTGGACTGAGTTTCCAGCACATGATCAAAAAAAATTTTTTAAACTGACTGTCATCTTGTTTTGTACTTTTAAATTACTTATTTAATCATTTGCATTTTTTCTAAAACTAAATGAAGGATCAATGCCAATGGCTGGCAATGCCATTAAATTATACTGATTTAGAAGCAGACTATAGCTTTTAAACTTATTGCTACACGCACCTGTTAAAACAATGACTCATATGAATATACATTCATGCAATCTTAATTTTTGAGTGCTACACCCCTAAAATAAACAATATTTTAATCTATTTTATGTTTTCAAACTGCATGCAAACGCAGACTACATTTGTAATAAGTATATTAAATCTTTTTAATAAAATAGTCTTTGAAATGCTGAATATATAATCTAGTCTTTTTATCATTATTATTTAATATTTAGAAGTAACACATTTCTTAATTAAGTATTAGCTACACCTGAATAACTGACAGAATATTTCTGCTTAGTATAAACAAAATAAGGTACCTACACACACACAGAGAACTGAGAACATTTGATCTGGGGCACTTAAACTACTTGGCTGCTTTCTAAATTCTCAGTCAATTACTATCACTCTGTTACCAAATCCTTCTGTAATACAGCACTAGCCAGTAGTCTTTAGTATTAGCAGATATTACTATTTCCTAACCAGTTTTTATTTATATATTGGAAAGAGTTAAAGAGCAACACAGTTTACTTTCCTTATCAGTTTTCCCACCTTCACATAAACACATTCAAAGTGAAAATAATTTCTTCCTGCCCATGAAACTGAAACCGAAAGTAATTGAAGTGTAAGTTTTTCTACCGAAAAGATATTGACAACACTTATACTTTGAACTTTAATTCCATCGGAGGGGCTATAAATAATCTTCATGAATATCAGCATTTTAAATGAAATGCAGCTTAAAGTGAGCTCAACTATGAGGAGACATCCTGTCCCATCCCACTCCCTGCCCACTACCCACTCAGTGAATAACCAGAATCCCGAGAAATAAATGATAACTACACTTGTTTGTCACCCCCATCTTCACACTAGGTCTGCCCAACAGCACCAGAGCATAATTATAATATAACCAAGGTGTACAGGGAAAAGACAACCTTACACAGCTGCGGAATTTTCATTGCTCGTGTGGCACACTAACAAAAATTTTCAGCAAGCGTTATAACTGCTATGTCTCAGCAAAATTCAGGGAATTGTTAATAAATAGCAGTTATGCAGCACTGAGGAGTAACTGGAGCCCCAAACTGTTGCAAGGACCAGTTTCCATTTTCACATTGGAAGCACAACCAGCCACTAAAATTATACAGCACAGTGCCTCCTACTCTGAAGGAGACCACCCCATCACTCGGAGCAGCCCCTTTATCAGGGGCTCTGCTCCTCACCCCGTCCCCGCGTGGTGCTGCACAACCACCCGGTGCAGCCCAGGGACTCACTCTGTGGGGCAGCACACACCCAGGGCAAGAAGCTGTGCAGCCACACTGCAAGTCAGTTCAGTAAGTTGATCCAGCTGAAAATTAAACATGCAGTTCAACAGATTCTGGTTTTGGTTTTTGTTTGTTTGGTTTTGTTTGTTGGGTTGTTTTTTTTTTTTAACAGAGCCAAGTCATTGCTGCAACCATCCCCCTACATCTACCCAGTTTCTTCTCCTACCCAGTTTTTTCTCCTGTCTCCCTTCAACCATGTCATATATTCCTGCTCCTTAACTTGAAGTGGCACCTCTTGGATTTCAACCTGAGTCAGTCAGAAAACTGCCAGAAAACTATTTCTACAAAAGCAGTGGACAGCCTTCAGCTTGACAGGCTTCCTTAAACATCATTCACCTGACCCAGCAACACAAACCAGTGTCTGTGCAAAGGAAGGGGGCAGAACAAGTGGCTTGCTGGAGGAGGCACTGGTGGCAAGGAAGGCCAGCAGCACTTAAATCTGCTTAAACTGTAGAGAGCAGAGCCCTCAGCCTCCTAGTTGAAAATGGACAAGGAATCGATCTCCTTCCTTAATATTTCGTATGTTTCTAAAATATCTTTTAAACATCACACCACTCAAGGAAACATTAAGGGAAAGAGGAAAACTGACACAAACACTGTTAGGATACACAAATTTCTTTCCCCAGTCTAAGGGCTCGCTCACTGAGGCTGTTCTTCTGTGGACATCCCTTGGTGGCTCAACAGCTCCAACGACCTTCCACATCTCCTTCGTCATCCTGGCAACTATGTGTATGGCCATGCAGTGAACCAGACTGAGGATCCAATTCAACCAAATAAACACTTTTGGAGCCAGGGTTTTTGTTTGGTTGTTCTTAATTACGCCAGATTGATTTTTCAGTCCTCTTAACACATGGCCAAGCCGCCGTTGTGGTTCAATGGAAGGCACAGATGGGCAGTTGAAGGAAGGACCTGCTGAAGTCAATTACAAAGCACTGCCCCCCAAATACCTTCTGAGGTTTAATGTAAAATGAAATAAAATACAGCAACTATGGTTCAAAAACATAACTCCATCAGTTACTGTCACTCAGAGAACAAACCTTAACATATATCACAGTAGCTCAGTGCTGTGCCTAAACACTTTATACTTCAGCAGCACAACCCCTTAACAACATTCACCTACTGACACAGTTTACAGTCCCAAGGGAAGGCCTGTAATGAATGAAAAGCTGGATATTATCCTGCATTATGTTCAGAAGACAGCAGAAAAAGGAAAAAAACCTCAGTGCTTAGAAGGTCACGTTTAAGTATATTTAACTTAACAGACCAAGTTAACCCAATGTTATGGTTTTGTGGGGGGGGTTGTCTGTTAGCAGGGAGGGGTGTAATGGCTCCTTAAGCAACTGCTAAGAGTTCCCCTGGCTCCCAGTCTGCTGCTGGTGGGGGAGCTGCCCCCCAAGCCTTTGGTAACCGGGAGGGGGAGTGGGGGAAGGGTACCATCACCTAGCCTCTGTAAGAAACTGGAAGTTTCCCAGCTTCAGACTGGACCCACCCCAGGCAAGGGCTGAGCCAGTCGGTGCCTCTGCGAATGACATACTGAAGAGGGGGCACAGAACAATGGGGTGGCGCGGCCTTGGGCAGGG
>VZTO01019063.1:12391-24567 GCA_013400615.1 Syrrhaptes paradoxus
ATAGTTAATAAAATTCAACTGTTTTTTTGTTCCTCCCAAGTCGTGTGGGTTTCTTGCCCATGACCCTGAGTGGTGAGTGAAACCCTCCCTGTCCCTGCCTCAGCCCCCCAGGTGTTCAGCAAAAACTGTCCCTGTGGCTTTATAAACCTTGACACCTGACTAGCCTTTCTATACCTCTTTGTAGAGAAAGGGGATGAAGTCTGATGACCTGCTAGAGGAATTTCACTTAGATGCTCTGAACGGCCTTCTGGATGACTCTCATCACTGATTACAGAGGATATCAAAGATAACGCTGCATGCTAGTTAAATACTTCTTTGCAGTTAGCCCCACCAAAACCAAACCAAAATAAAAGAAAAGCCAACATAAAAGGGAGACAGGTTTGTCTGTGGCTTGTACTTGTAGCATAGCTTCTCTCTGTAAGACCCAATCAGCCTAGAGTATTCTAAGATATTTACTTGAGGGGGGAAGGAGAAGAAAAAAGGCTTTATTCTGCTTGTGTTTGGCTCAGAGATTCAAACTTTGTCAGGGCAATGAGCAAATGATTAGCAATCATCTCTGATTTATTCAGCCTGAGTGATACGCTCAGTGCTAGACTAGCTATGACAGAGGAAAGAGAGACATTTTACAAGACAGCATTCAGGTGTCCTAATGATGAGATCCTCCGTTTTCCCCCAATAACTCCTGTGCACCCATCTTTCTACAAAAGATAAGGCAGTTCTAGCAAGATATGCCTCTCTTCCACTACATAACAAAGTTACAGTTTCTTGCTCAAAAAATAAAAATCATCCTTACTTCACAATCAATAGACAACTGATTCCACACTGAAAGTGCCCTTTTCTGAACAAGCCAGTTGGAAAAAGATTTTTCTGGTGGTTTGATGGAAAACAAGAGAGACAGGTATTGGGAAGACACCAGGGAAGGTAGAGCTCAAACGTTTGACAAAAGTGACGAGTGAAAGGGGAGCATTCATTTAGTGAAAAGCAGAACATAAAATTATTAAATGGTTCCACAGTCCAACCACTACTTTCTTCTTCCCCTTCTCATAATTTACTATATCTCAGTATACTTTAAGACTTACTTTAGCTTATAAAGATCTAAAATCCCTTCCCCTAAATTAATCACTTCTATTTACATCTTAGTTCAAGCTTCATAAATATAAACAAGTGTACAGATGAAAAATAAAAAAGACCCCAAAAACATTATTTTATTAATTGAAAGAATAAAATAATATACATATATGTTAGAATAATGACTTTTCAATTCCCATTATTTATGAAAACTTCTATCATGAACAAGCAAAAAAGCCAAAGGACGTTATTTTTACTTGACAATAAGAATGTCATAATGAAGTAAATGATTTTGTGTGCATGCAAGGAATCAGTTTTGTTACGTTTAATAGCTCTGATTAGAGATATTTATGTTCAAGTGAAGAGGACTAAATTCTTTAGAATAAACTAGTCTGCAATTATTTGAGTAAGGACTTTAATGTTGAATAATTCAATTATTATTGAATATATTCAAAAAACACACAGCAGTAAAGACAGCAACTTCCCATTTCACAGACCAATTGCAGTAAAGAATGATTACCTAAGATCTTCCCTTGCACTGAAAATTATCTCATACTGTTTTAACTGGAACTTAACTGACAGCTGTCCATCATTCATTGCTCTTCATGAGTATCCAAGGGTATGAGGAACTAGAGCATAACAAACAAATCTATCTGGATAAATGAAGGAAAATAACACAGGAATAGGTATAAATGGTTAAGAATAGGTATAAATGAATAACAGTAAATTTTCATCTGTCACTATGGGTGGATCAAGACCTAATGTTTATGGGGACAGAAACCATCCAAGGTCCTGGTACTCATTCCGTCTTCTCACTAAATCCATGTTTTGCCACTGATGGCAGCAGAGATAGCCTCCAAAACACCATCTTATTCAATATGTTTATTCTTCATTCCACCAGTTTCAGGACAAAACTGAACCTAAAATTTATATCGATTCTTGTAAATAATTGGTTTTAAATTAGGTGTTTTAATGATTTATCTCAATAAGCATTTAAAAAAAAACAATAAAAGACATAAACCCCTGCTATTGAATCGTTACTGATAAGAAAATAGAGACACATGGCACAATTTGCGTATGATTAAGACATGTATCCTGCTAATGAAAAACTGAGCAAGATCCCATCTTTGCATGTTTTTAAAGATTTGTGAAGTAGTAATCCTTCATATCCATTGGGATTCTGTAGTCATGGACACCAGTTGTCAAACCAACAACTGCTTAATGCAGTGGCTTCCATGTTCTAACACTCCTACAACGTTACATCTCAAAGAAGCATCCTTAAATACAATAATTTCCATCTTCTCATTCAGAACCTAGTATTTTATTCTTTGGCACTTAAATAAGCACACATCTCGGAAGATCTGCTGAGTATGTTGTGGGAGAGTGGAAAAACAAATCAATTAAGGAGCTGCCCGGATACAAGAGAGATGCCTCTAACATGAGTGAAACAGAACCTGAAACACTGATGGATCTTTTGAAACAGGATGCTACCTTATTTGCCACCAGCATCTGGGAAAAAAAATCTGTGCTGTTATTGATCAACATTCCTTGATAACTTGGGTAAAAGTACAGCTTTTTCCAATGTTAATTCTCTGGAGGTCATGCCTCTCAAAAGTCATGTGATAATAAACTCGTCCTAGACCTCTGTATTACATTGTCTTATGGATGTTTTTTCCAAATTAAAATGAAACAGAGATGAAGTGTCCTTTACTCTCCCACCCAACACATACTCTTTTGTACAATAAAATCAAAGAATGAAGTACATAACACTGAGCATATGAACCAGACAAAGGAAAGAAAAAATTTGAAAATAATTTGTAAGCTGGGCTTTAACTTTCTCTAGCCACACACCTACACTATAAACAACATGGTGAGCACCAACAGTCTAAATTTTAACTTTGAAACCTTACTACATCATAAGTGAAAACTGATTGACTCCTCTAAAACTGCACTAATTTAAAACTTCCATTGCCCTTGGGAATGTTTGGGCATCTATTTATTCCTTCAGCTGCAAAGGATCATGGTGAGCTGTTGCTACAGATGCTTTGGTCTTCCAGGGGAAGAAGCTCTACAGCTCTCCACTCTCAGGCAGCATTAGAAATTGTTTAGCTGGAAATGCTCACCCAACTGACTGCCAAGTTACTTTGAATACATCTATTTAGAATAACCATATTTATGATCTAATTCCACAGAAAGGTACACTAAGAGCAAAAGCTCAGGATTCTCAGTTTGATGGATTGCTTTTACTTCAGTTCTCTTTCTCTGTTCTTAGAAAGCACTATTAATCAACAATCAAGTTTAGTCCTTATCTGTGACCCAATTAAGCAAGAAACAATGTGCCAGCCTTGAAAACACGAGGGGCCATCTAGGACTTACAGCATAGAGATACTGTATGGCAAAAAGTGCACAGAGGAAAAAAAAATGTCTTTTTTCTCTTTAAGGAGAAGTTTTCTGTCAGTATTTCCGATTTTAGAAAGATTACACTCCAGTACAATCTACTACCACTTATATTTACACTCACAAAATTGTATTAATTTCAAATCATTAGATTAATTCCTAGAATTATTATTACAAGTGCTATTACAATTTGCTTTATTCTGTGGCCATATTTCTCTCTCTACATTATCTAGACTAGGAGTCTACTCACACGGAGCAGTTAGCTAGACCTTATTTTGGGATACAGAGTCTTTGCAAGTATCTAGAACATACACTGCTGATGAACTTAGATTTCACTCAGTGGGTGGTTCTGTTTTGTTTGATCACATACACTAACAACCTCTTTTCAATAATTAAATTTAATACAGTGTTCAGTAACAGCAACATATTCAGGGGTTATGACTCAGAAAAGACTTGTACAAATGCCTTAAACTCTACCATTTGAACAGGACCCCAGCAAGCATTTAGAAACATTGTCTGAAGAGATGTGATGAAAGTTTAGCCTGACAAACAATTGTGCCAACACCACCGAGCAACCTGGCAATCACACCCTGTGCCCTGCCACAATCAACAGAAACGCGTGCGGCATCGCTCATCCCACAGATGTGCCCACCTTTCCCCAGCACGCAGCCACCACCCTCCAGAAGATGTGCGCAGGGAACGAAGGTGGGCTCTGAACATCCAGGGAGCTCAGGAAATGCTGCTAGCATTTTATAACCATGGCTGAAATCTGCCTTGGTCCCAACAAAACCAGCCATGAAAGCTCCCAATGATGATCACTGTGCCACATTTCCCCTTTTATCCCCTCTACAGTAAGACATTACGGACCCGTGACAGGCATCAGAATGCTGAGCTGGATGGATCTTTTGTGTCAGTACGTATAGTCTTACATTCTCATTATTTCTGAAGAGACACAATCCCAGTTCTGCTAGTTTTAACCTTGTAAGTGACCTAGCCACTAAAATATGATGCAAGAGTCACCCCACGCTAGCACAAGCTATATATTTTATGTATATAAATCAGGTGCTGAAATCAAAACGCAACAAATGAGCCTGATATAGCAACTAGCCAAACTATAATCCAGCTAACTTTCTCAAAGTTACTTTGAATTGTTTTGTACCCTTCAAATCTACATTGCTACTGGTAACAAAAAAAGTTGTCAATATACAGACGATGTTTCACTGAAAAACTGTGTTTTATGGAAAGACCTTTAAAAACTATAGACTTCTGAATATCCACTGAATACAGTATTTAACACATCACAGTGTCAGGAAAGTATTTTGGAGTTAAGATATCTTAATTTCAACATTCTTAATACCTCAATGGTTCCCCTACATACATATTTACAAAATTTACATCTAATATTTTTCAGTGACAAATACATCACAACATACTTCCCATACTTGCTTTAAACTGTGGCATCTTCAAACTAAAGCTAAATTTTTTTTTATTTCCTAAACCAAACAAATTTCCATAAACCAGTCCTTTACAGGAAATGGAGATGCCTAGAGAGGCATTTTAATACCTTTGCAAAATTAAAATAACAAAGTCACTTTCAAAAAAAAAAGAAGAAAAAAGTACATCTCCTTCCTTCCCTGTTCATCCAGGATACTCAACAACAACAACAACAAAAAAAATCAAAAAAGCCCAACGCCCCTGGGTTTTGATTCTTCAGATGCTACTATAGCAATAAGCAAAGACCGAACGTTAAGACTTAATTTACTTAAAAACTGTGAAACTTTCAGAAAACGTGGGGGCAGGAGAGTTGGAGAGGCACAGCTACTAATGTGGTTAGGCCACTTAAAACACATGCCTTATCTTTCCCCACAAAAAAAATGAAGCAAACAAACCATCAGACACAACATGGCCAAGACGGAAGATCTGATCAGAGCTGTACAAATTTATTTCATGCAGTGCAATTAGAAAATGTGAAGCCTCAATGAAAAATCACAACGAAACTGAGTTACAGTAGTTACTTTGTTTCATTACTCAGTAAAACAAACATATAGTTAAAAGATAGTTAGCAAATAGTTGCTTTATTTTGCATTTTATAGTAGCAAAGTGGCTTGAAAATAATTTAGAAATGCAAATCTATGGTTAAAAATGTTATTTATCCATATCCATTCTATGTATTCATACATATTCATAGGTTCCTTGAAAAAGATCTACAGCAGGTCACCATTAGGGGACACATGGAAATCTTCTGAGGATGTTTATGAAAACAGTAAATATTCTTGCCTTTATAGTGTACTGAACCAGTATCATGCCAATTTTCTTTATGTAATATGGAGAAAAGTTCAAAGAAATTATTTCAAAGAACACAAAACTCCAGTGTGTAAATATTAAAAGCCCATCAAGAGTTAGAAAAATAAAACCTCTTTTTAGATACTACGGCCTCAGAAAATACATTTGATACTGAAAAATACAGAACTTTAATTTTAAAGATATTTTCTGGTTTAACAATATACTGTCAAGGTAAGCACACAGTTTGTTAATATGAAAATTAGTAATGTTTTACTCCAAGACAAACAAAAAACCCCAACAACCCTGTATTTATTGACAAATAAGGTTATCACATGCCATCCAGCCATCCAAAACCTCAAAGGCACAGAAGTTAACTTGTGCATCCCTTTTCACCTTGCAAATGCAGTCTGTGGAGCTCTCGCTTCCAACAGATATCCCAAAATAATACATCGCCCAGTAACACCAGATTTGGAGTTCACTGCAGAAGAACGGCACTATAAGCCTGCATACCAGTTATATCCAACAGATCTGCACATCCAGTTATCACGTATTTAAGAAGTTATTCTGGTTGTCAAAATTTTGTATCAAATACAGTCTTTGCAAATCTGGAGTATTTATGAGAGAAATGAAACCATAACCATGAATAACTTGCTTTTTGTACTGCTTTGGCACAGGTCAGACATGCTGCAGCGGTCAGGAAGAAATGAAACTGCACCTACTGAGCAGTCAAAGAGGGACATGGCACTGGTGACACTGTGCCAGCTACACACACCTTCCAGAGGAACACGAGGTGGTGGCGTTGTCTCAAGAAGTCCTTCATGTCTAATAATTTATCCTCGTTCAAGAGGTCCAGAACGTCAGCATAGTGGAAGCAACCTTCTGCGATACTACAGTCTTGTAAGTTGGAAGCAATTATTCCATAATGCTGAACATCATTGGCATCGCATTAGCCAATCTTTGATTGACCAAAAAACTCAAGATGAAATCGCAGTCTGCTGTGAAAGACAGAAGACTGTGAAGAACAGAACTATCAGAGCCTCACATGCTTTGTGGATGGGGAATCTCTCTACCTCTTGGACTTCTTCTCCCTCCCATCCTTTTTTTTCTCCTGATAGACATGGGCAATTCAAAGCAAGTTACAAAGAAAAAAAAACCACAACAATTTTCTTAATATACCTATGAGATATACCTGTATGCACAAAAGAGTTTTGTTCATAAAAACTGCTAAAATATCTCCTTATCTGTGAACGATTTATGACCCTACATAGGAGCCAGGCAGATTTTCACTCCTTTGGCCGCAGGTGTTTGAACTCCAGGGGAGCAGCCACTAGATCCTTGTCAGACCATTGGCACAGCAGAGGGCAAGGCACACTGGAGGAGCCCAGGAGGGCTCAGGTATTTTCCCGGTGACAGCAGCAGCAGAAGATGAGGCACTAGGCGACCTCAGTTCTGTCTAGAGCTCTGGATATGTCAAGATGGTGAAAAGCAGCGTGGCAAGGGAAAAAAGTTGAGTTTCTTGCAGTAAACATTGACGACTGCATTCCTGCAGTGCTCTTGTATTTGTGCTCTGGTTTAAAGAAGTGAAAGTCACCAAAAGGGGACAAACAGCTACCTAATCCTCAACCCTATTTTAAGTCAGACGCACAGTTCCTAAGGGGTGGAAGCAACACAAACAGGTCTGATGCAAGCTCCTAGTCTTGTGTAGTTGGCTAGGGTTAGTCAAGCAAGTGTTAGCCTTTTTCTTCTTCCGAAACAAGCAATAACATTTGCACCACTTGTCAAAATGAACACAGAAAGATTCAGGCATTATGGCTCAATGACTGTAAGACCCCCTTTATGAACAAGTAACTGTCACTGATGTTTAACCAAGATTTAGGAATCAGAACATCAGAAACAAGAAGCAGCAGACAGGTCCCAAGATATTTCAGACTTCCTGCAAGACAGGCTGAATAAAAACAACCCTTTTCAATGGTGAAAAAAAATGGTTATTGCTCAAACAGGCAATTCTAATTTGTTGTTAATAGCAATTTTTTCATCAAATAGCCATAAGAAATTATAACAAACTCCAAGCTGAGTATCGTAGATAACGGATTTACCCTTTCAGTTAACTTGAGCAAAACAAAGGTTTAAACTATCCAGTAAACACACACAAAACACGATGAAGATCTGATCACTACAGTGTAACTAGGGCTGTGATACAAACTTTGGTTTTAAGCAGGGAATTCCCATGCAGTACCAAATTTTCAACGAAATGACAGCATTTCTCCTCCAGTTTTCTGTTCTCTGTCATTTAAAAAGCCAGCACAGTGGCTGAGGAACAGCCCACAGGATCAGAAACACCTTTTTTGACTTGTGGCCACTACTGTATACACAAACTTTAAATTTTCATAGAATACATGTATTTGGGTCTTACTTATTAGCTGACCAAACTTGATGTATAGACTAATGCAAGGCCACTGAATTTCAGCCAGTTGAACCTGAAATTAGTTTCAGTTTGTAATTTCAATATATCTGTACAATTTCATATCAAAGGCTTTAGTTCTAAAAAATAAACCAAAACCCAAATCATCATTGGAAGTGAAGTATCACCTTGAGAATACTAGCCATCAAGTTGAAAAAAAAAATGTGTATGTATTTGCAAGACACTTGAAGAATTAAAAACAAAGACATTTTCTGTTCTGTAAAACATGCAAAAATGTATAATTTTGCACTACAAGACTTGACATTAACCTTTAATATCTTAATGGAAATGTATTAAGTCACCCTAAAACACTAGGTTTATGAGCAATATCAAGAAGAAATACAGAGTGAAGAAAAGGCAATGATGCACAACTGTAATTGCGAAGTTCACACAAACTGCTTTGCTTAATTCCTGGTAAAACCCCGTAAAAATGTTTTGATATGAGTAGCAATCATGGCCCAAGCCTAACTACAGTTACCCAGCTGGATCCAGTGGGCCATGTATACCATCCACTGTACAAGTAAATCTCAGAGGAGAGATGGAAATACTTTGTTGTTTGATCAGACACAATCTCCAACAGGCAGAGAACTTCAATATATTTCCACTGCACTTAGTACAAAAAAAAGTTATTGATTTTATAAGAAAGAGACTCTTCCAAACTCAGCAGAGCTTTAGTTCTTGCCTACCAACCACCAGTTTAGTACTTCTGACCTGCTGGCTCACACACAGTTGTCCTGGGGAGTATGTCTAAAGGATCACTTCCACATTTCATCAAACAAATTTGTCATGCCAACCACAATTCAGGATGACTTCAATACCAGACATCACTGCAAGGGTCTGCCAGAGCAGACTGAGTGATTTGACTGCGGAGACAGCAAGAGGAGTTTGCTTCCAAATAAACCTCCTAAATGAGGTGGGTACCCTACTTCTAACTCCTCAGTGAAGATGATGAGAACAAGCAACAATCTTGCAGCGGGTAGGAAGCACTCACTAAAGCACAGCAAACTCGTCACAGTGTAAAAGAAAGTAGCCCTACTGTTTGCTCAAGCAGCTGTACAAAAGGCTTTCCAAAAGCCACAGTAACCCAGACAGTGGCAGGCACCCATGAAGGAAGATGCCGTAAGATGTCAACGCCTACTGAAACAAATTTTTTAGGAAAAAAAAAAGAAACAATGGCACCTTTTCTTACGTTTTCCTTTACCTTTCATGTTCACCATTTTTTCCAAGTCTGTCCACCTCACTAACATGTTATCACTTGAAGAATCAAACTTGTAAACAGAAAAACTATGTTATTCACCTCACACATAGAGGCTGGCAACATTAATACTTGTTTCACCTTCCATCCAGAAAAAGAGTCTCTTCAATGCTTTTCAATAAAACTTTCATAAATTTCTTCAGATGTTCTCCCCCCTCAAAAAAAAAAAAAAAAAAAAAAAAAAAAAAAAAAAAAAAAAAAAAAAAAAAAAAAAAAAAAAAAAAGGCAGGTAATCATCACCACAACCTCTAAAATGCTCAGAAACAAATTACATAGAGGATATACAGCCAACACAACAAAGCTGCCCTTCCAGTCCATTGGTGTATTTCAAGGTTTCAGACTTTGAATTCCAAACCACTGGCCTACAGTTTGGCTCCCTCTCTCCAGAGACGATATCCAGGGTAAAAATTAAAATAATCCCACAAAAAACAAGTGAATCCATAGAGTTGTTTTTTCTTAAGAAAAAAAAAAAAGAAGAAATAAAGGAACTTACCTTCATTTTTATTGTTTATAAGAGGATTTCTCATTTGTACTTTGGAAGAACCATGACACATCAGCAGGAGTAGTTAGCATTCATACTTAGTCTAATAATCTCAAATAGAGAATACACTTTTTTTTTGATCAAGATGCAAGATCAAGATTCAGAAGGAAAAATGGAGGTATAACAAATGGCACTGGATTTCAATCACCATGTTGAAAGAATACTGTATGGCATGAATTACAAAGAAAATATCCATGAAACAGAAGTAAACCCCCAGTCAATAACACAGGCAGTTCACAGAAGAGTTTAAATTACATAATATTCAACGTTTCAGGTCAACTTGCAGTTATGTACTTCCCAAATTAGTGTTCACCATATTCAAATTATTTATTATTTTATGATTTTTCAGGCATGGCTAAGTTTCATTACAAGACAACACTTGTCAAAAAAACTAACAATTTAGAAAAAAAAAAATCACATACAAATCCAAAAGCATTAACGATTCTAGCATCTCAAATAAACTTTGCACACACACACAATTAAAGAATATGTCTGATTTTTAAAATAAAAAAGGAGTTTATCACTCCAGGCTTTTTGCAAAAGAGGCTTTCACCCAGCAGACAGAATGCCTCTCCTGCCCAGTGAGGACAGCCACGCTCAACAGACCACTGTGAGTCTTTTGTACAAGTCAACATTTTGAACACAACTTAAGACAACCAAGAGGACTAACAAGCAGTGGTCACTCTTAACCTCAGTTCAATATCCAGCAAATAGAATGTTTCTGGTCATTTTTTATGCCTATCAAAACCGGTATCCTGTTGTCCATCTTTGATCAAACACAGCAACATGCAAAGAGCAAGTATTGGCCACAGCACAGTCCATGGACCCAACTTCACAAACCTGACAGAACTTTTTACAAAGTCAAAGCAAGTTTTTGACAATCCTTTCACATATCGAGTGGTCCCTAAATTTCTCTCCTACTCCCAGGGATGATCTCTTCAAGATTGGCTTAAGCCACACTATGAGGATGGGGAAACTTGCCAAAGCAATTAACCATGATTTATCTGCCTTGGGAACACAGGCCTTCAGTCTTCCAGTCTATCAGTTCAGCACCTCTGCCTAGCAGTCAACTCGCTTAAAATATAAAGCCACCCGGGGCACCTTCCACTGGCATCTACTGGCATCCCACAGCCGCACAAATGTAACTCCATTAACGAGAGATACATGAACATCAACAGCACAGTAAGACATCTTCTGTCAAGTGTCCTGAAGGCTGTCTGTCTCCCTTTGACCTTAGCCTTCCAGCTTCTGGATATAAATAATTTTTTAATACAAGACTGCCTGGATGCATAGTAACTATGAGCTAAAAGCATTTTTGGTTTCGGATGGCCACTTCTCTACCCAAAAGACATGACCGGCTCCAAAACAACGATGGCTTTTCACTCCATGGGATGACTTTTTGCGAAAATACAAACAAGGAAGTTAAATCCAAGAGAACCATGATGCTTTTCAATTAAGCGCAAGGACGTGAAAATGCCACACTTAAGACAGGAAATTCAAAGTTAGGCTGTCACCTCATTCCCTTCTTCACCCCAAAACCTTCCTCTCCCCGTCAGCACACCCTTCAGACCACCTCCCGAGCGACGGAGCGACGGAGCGAAGGAACCCCTGTCAGAACATTAACTTTGAGTCTTTTTGGCTTCCCTCGCAACCTCAACAATACCACGAAGAGCCGAGGAGTTTAAATTTTAATATTTTGCATCACCGCAGCCTGCTGCACGGCCAAGGCACAGGATGGTAGCACAGGACTTTGGCACAGACACAAATCCAGGGGGAAAGCCCCTCTGCCCTCCTCTCCCCCCCCCGCCCCTCCCGGACACAGGCAATAACTCGGCTTTTTTTGCACACACAATTTTGCACACTCCCGCGTGCTCACTCCCCGAGCAAGTTGCGGCTGTCAGCGCTGACCCCCACCATCCAGCACCCACCCCCCCCCCGCCTTCCCGTTCTCCTTCTGGAGTCAAAGTGTGGTGTGAACGTGGTGGGGGGAAGCGCAGGCCACGGGTAACACCACTTTGCCGTCTCCTCCTTTCAGTCACATTTCCGTCCTCCAGCAAAAACTGGGGAGGGAAAGGGGGGGCGGGGGGCCCGGCGGGGCGGGGGGGAGGGGGGGACGCGCAAACGGGCGGGGGGGGGGGTAGGGGGGAAGGGTCGGCAGCGGCCGCACGTGG
>VZTO01019063.1:24585-59942 GCA_013400615.1 Syrrhaptes paradoxus
GGGGCGGGGGGCCAGGCGGGGCGGTGGGGTGGGGGACACACGCACACAAGCAGGCGCTGGGCCCAGCGGGAAGGGGCAGCAGCCGCAGCAAGTGTGGGTGACAAGACCGCCGGCTCTCCCGAGAGCAACAAAAAGGCGGGTGGGGTGGGGTGGCCGGCGGGGCCGGGGGCAGGGCCGGCGGCTCGGGGCTGTTACCTCGTAGAGTTCCTCGGAAGCCATGCTGGGGAGCCTCACAAGGTGGAGTTGGGTGCTGGTTTGGAAATACTTTGTTTCAGTTGGTGTCCGCCTGGCCTCCTCCTCCTCCTCTCCCTCCCCGCCGCCGCCGTCGTCTTCTTCTTCTTCTTCTTGGTCTTCTTCTTCTTCGTCGTCTGCTGCTTCTTCTTCTCCTCCTCCTCCTTCTTCCTCCTCCTCCTCTTTTTCCCCTCCTCCTCCTCCTCCTCTTCTTCTTCCTCCTCCCTGCGCGTCTCTCTCCAGCGCAACTAGCAGCTCCGCTCGCTAAATGCCAGTGAGGTGCTGCTGCTGCTGCTGCTGGTGGCGGTGGCGGCGGCGGCGGGGCTGCGCGCACGGCAGCTGCGCAACTCGCTCGCTCCCCGCTCGCTCCCTCGCCCTCGCGCTGCCTCTCGCACACCCGCCAGGCCGGTCGGCACGCACGCACGCACACCCTCGCGCGCACACACTCACACACACTCACTCGCACACGCACTCGCCCTCGCGCGCGGCGGCGGCGGCGGGCGGCGGCGCCCCGCACCCCCCCCCACCCCCCCGGCTCGCTCCTTCGCTCGCTCCCTCCCCAGGAACACTAATCGAGCGCAGAGAGAGCGCCACACGCCACCACCGCTCTCCGCCTCCGCTCCAGCCGCCCCCGGCACCATCCTCCTCCTCCNGGGAAGCGGGGGGACGCGGGACGGCCGCGGAGTTTGGGGGGCGGGGGGATCCCTCGCACGTGCGGGGGCCTCGTCGCTTTCCTGAGCCTCCCCCCCCCCGGTCCCGCTCCTCGCCCGAGCCCCGTGGCCCGCCCCGGGCTCCTGCCAGTTCCCGTCCATCGCTCCGCCGACACCACTGGGCTGAGCAACCGTCGCAGCGCGGGTGCGTGCGTTCTGCCAAACTCGGTTGAACGCCTTTGCCACGGGAGGGTGGGGGCAAACCCACCCGGGGCCAAGCAGCCTCCCGTGATGGTCGCCGACAGCGCGTGTGGCCCACAGCTCCTAACCGCCCGCGCTGGCAAAATCGGGAAGGCCCCAAGGCTCCCTGGCAGGATGTGTCCACAGAAAGTGGCCGAGTTGTTGGCTTATGAGTCCAGAGTTAGTTACACCACACCGCTTGTTTTTGTCACCTCGTATGTCGTCTGGGGGTGCTTCATGGGAAATGGTTTCGGGGGATTGGACTGGATGATCTTTCGGGGTCCCTTCCAATCCCTAACATTCTGTCATTCTGTCATTCTGTGATTCTGTGGTGCAAATAAGGTGCCTTGTAGTCAGCTGTTAACTTGACGGATTGTATAGAGGCAGATGGGATGAGTTACTCCTTCAGGAGCAAATTCTGCAAGAGAGCATTTCTGATCTCAAGAGAGCTGAAGGGTGGGACAAAACCAGAGTCAGGACAGGATTGCCACAGTGCGCTCTGTCGTACTGCGGCACTTGTTCCGTTGGGTGTTCTTCTGTCCCACACCAGGAAGCTGTGCTCTGCTGCAGAACAGCACGAGTTAAAGCAGAGTTCATCCCGTTCGTGTAATCGGCCAACACATTGACTCAACTAGTTTTTGATCAAAGTTACCTCTTCTTTTTATTTTTTGCCAAAGTCTTTCAAAAATGCTTCTGGAAAGCCAAAAAACTCCTCAATGTTCTACTTTGACAAGTTTTGGACCATTGCTCAGCAGGTGCCCATTCAGAAAATGCTGATCCATTTGTGGGCTTCAGATGATTTGCGTAGAATGAGCTGGAAATCCTTTTCTCAGACTTGGTCAACCAGCCCATCCTTTGCAACAAATACATCACGTCTCCCAGGTCAAAATCCTTTTTCTGGATAACTGAAATTCTGGTACTGGACTGCTGGATGGACATCATTAGTTCCAATGAAATATTTGACAACTTTCTTTCTTTTCATACTTCCCTGATTTCCTAACTAGTCTATGAAGAGGCTGGAACTGATCCATGTTTAAACCACCTCTTGAGATCCTCAAGAGATAGACTTCATCTAGGTGGTGAAGAAGGGGTCGTTCAGTGACAGTAACAGGATCACTGACAGAAGGTTAGGCCTGTCTATGAACTAGAGATGGTTAAGATCTAGGAACTCTGTGATTGCCTTCTGCAGGTGAGCATTTAATCACAGTTCCTAAGATGTGGTCTGAATCACTTTGGTTTTGTACCATCATTGTTGTAGACACCCTTTGAAGGACAATAATTGATACTCGGGTTTTAGCAAAGAGATGGCAGCAGTGGCTGCTGAAGCTGTTACCTTGCTTGCAAGGCAGTAAGAATAGAACATCTTAATTTGTACTAAGGGTCTTACCATTGCAGTAAACCAGGTCTTAGGCATTTTGATCTTGCTGGATGACTAAAAAGAAACACAATTCATCAGTACTGCTCTGTTTTTAGTACTTCAGGGAAACAAGGAAAGCTCAGAGTTGTTACCGCTTTTTAATGTTTCATCCACACTCCACATTTTATCTTAGGTGAAAGAAGTTCTTCTTTTACACTTATTCACTGCTTGCATTGCTTTTAATTATTTGCCTTCTCTTCTAACCTTTTGTCCTTGTCGCTTTATAAGACTTTTCAGGAGAATCAATCATACCATTCAAAAATACTATGTGATAGTGCTATGGTGCAAGCATCTGAGAGGTAACAGGTTTTGTGACTGGTGCCCAGGTTTGTCAGTTGGATTTTGTTGCACTAAGTTCCGTGACAACTTGCTCTCATCTTGCTTTTTCTAGAACTGGTGAATGATCTTGATCAACGTTTACTTCTTAACGTCTGAAGGTGTTTCACACTTTCCTGACTGATGCAGGGGGTCTCAATTTTTAACAATATTTTGGTTGTTAAGACCAATCTTCCTGCTAACTTCCTCGATGGCTTTACTAATGTGTTTCTAGTAGAGGAGTTGTATGGAATGCAGAAATGGAGCAGTCTAGGAAGCGTGAAAAGGCAGGACAGTTTGAGTTCTGACAGTGGCAGCAAACGGTTTCAGAGATGCTGGAAACAGCCTGAGTTAATCCAGCTTCGGAAAGAATCAATGTCAGCCACGCAGGAAGTTTACCATACGCATACAGTGCTTCCAGTTTGAAGCAGACAACTGCCAATAGTGGGAGTCCTGGTAAAGTCAGGAGGACAGTTGTTCTTCTGTTTTGCAGAACGTTCTAATTTATGGGAGAGGTACAGATCGTGGAATCAAGTTCATTTGGAAGTTTGAATCCATTTTGACCTCAGTGTGCGCCATTGTACTGTCTATAAAGTTCTGCATAGATGGTGGAACTGCTGAATTTGAAATAGTTACGGTGGTAGGCCACAGCTGGCTGAAAGTTTACAGTACTGAAAATATCGTAGGGATCTGTATTAGGTGGGAATGGGTCTACATCCCCAGGATTTGCTCTAACCAAGGTGTCACAGCCATATTTGATATGCAGATATTTATCCACGAGATCATAACTCTTGATAATAAAATGACTGCCAGTAACTTGTGATCAGTTATATTAAGGTGATTATCTGCCTTTTAGTATTTGGGAGTAGGGCTTGGAAATGACACATTTAGTACTAGAGATACAGTCAGTGATTAGCCAAAGGATTTCAAAAGGTGGGATTGATATGGCTAAATGTGATTATCTACACTGTAGGCATTAACATCTGATCAAATCATCCTATGCTACTTTTTCACAGGCAACAAAAAGCTAGTTAGCATAGTCAATAGAATTCATGGCATGCCTCACCTCATCCTAAAGTAGATGCCTATGTCTGGCGAGACGAATTGAAATCTAAATTTATTTACTTTGCTGATTAGATTTTTGCTGATTGGATGTATGACACCTATTCTGCAACTGCGTAAAGAAAGGGGAGATTGATCCTGCACTTATTTCTATGATCCAGGCTTTCTTGATGCAAGACAACTGGGTAACCTAAAACTCCATACTGGCCAAACTATGTTGACAGATTAGACATGAAATATACAATATCCCTTTGCACCTAATATTTTTTCTTTCCTATTTTTATCCTATTGTCATTTGTCCTCATCTTGACACCTAGGATGTGGTTGATCCTTGCACTCTCATGTTCTCTGAAATTTGTGTCCCTCTTCCTTTCCTCACGTCTTCCTCATCACCGTCTCATTCTTTTGTCTTCTAAGTGGTCTGAGATGCTGAAGTTAAAACAAAGAAGCAAAAATGTTAGAAAAAAGCATTTCTTGCAATCTGTGTCTATACTTTCAGCACAGAGCTGAGAACTATGATTCCCATTCTGTAGAGGGGGCAGTTTAAAACAGGTTGTTTCAGGCAGAAAGAAGGGTTTAGTTCTGGGACACATTGAGGAAAATGGATCACCTGAAGGAACAACTGTTAACAAGGTTCTTTAAATTAAAGTCTAGAAGAGAGATTCTCCTCATTCTCTAAACTACTAAGACCTGACTTTTGTTGATCTGCAAAACATTGACTTCTAGATTAGATTAAGGCAGTAGCATAATCAGATTCAAATAACTGAAGAAAAGAATGGTAATTATGCTCATAGTAATAGATTCTTGGTAATTTTTGTGGACTGACATCATCAAATCTAGCTCTTTATTGGTAAGGATGTAGTTTCTTTCCCCAAACTGGCATTTCAAAGAATGCCAGCAGACACTTCACTGTTTCTTTGTGGACTTCAGTGCTGGTCTCAATATAGTATTTTTTTTTTTGACAGCCATTAATTTTTCTTCAAAATATGCCCATGTTATGAGTTTTTCTTGTTATCCATCCTCTACCTGTGTAGAACTGAGACATGAAATTAAAGTAAATATTGTCAGAAATGTCGGCTGATTTCTGCCATTCAGTTAAAGAGGCCTAGATTTAAGTACCTAAGAGAATATGGTACTTTTTATTTTCAAAGTATAATTCTTATTGATATTTGTTACAGGTGTAAATATTAGATGCTTCTGTAACTCCATATGGATACCCAACATCTTGAATTGAGTTTCCAAAGATATATATATAGAAGCCATTCTATGTAAAAGCTCCTGTGTTTTAAATTACTTGCTTAGTGTCATATGGAACCTTTTTGAAGAAGAAGGACTAAATTATAATCTGATGGGACAAAATGCATGTTTTATCTGTAGGACCTGCTTTTCTCTTCCTGAATTCTCCTGCCTCTTTCACTACCCACCTTTCTACTTGTGCAACACATGAAGCTGGAATCTTAAAAACGTCAGTTTCCATCAGTACGTGGAAACAGACAGACCACCCTGACTGTGAGAGCCATGCAGTCAATGGGAACAGAGATTGCATTAATGTCTCTTAACACACCTGGTAAATCTGTCTGCTACACATCCTTGATTTATTCCTAGAAGATGCTCTGTGCCTTGAATGAGGCAAAAGTTCCATGGAAGAGGCAAAGTTAATATCTGTCTGGAGAACATACACATAGACAGTGAAGGTATACAAGTGTTACATAACTTTAAAAATGTTTATCTTTAAAAGCCCCAAACTGGAAATCTACAATAAAGGTAATCTTGTGCAATCAACGTTGCTCTCCCTTTCAGCTCACTCTGTTGGTCGCCAGCAGAGTTTAGATGTTTACATCCACATCAGAGATAAAAAGTTTTAGCTACCTCCTTGAACTTCTTGGCTCTATTCAAAGCAGCACTGCCTGTGCTACTAGAATGTAGCTTCCTTTGTCTTGGTGAGGATGGGAACTGGCTTATAAGACAACCAAGAAAACAAAATCCTAGCTTAATAGTTGGTTTGGGACGGGAGCATAGAGTGAAGCTGAAGGATAATTTTATCCTTACCAGGCACTTTAAATGGCTGATCAGCCATAACAGTTTCATCATTCTCATAATCAATGTAATGATCATTACGAAGACTGCAGTGCCTGAAAATCAAATCAGAGAGTGTCCTCTTCAGTATTTGAAAGGAGGTATCATAAGCTAAGAAAGCAGTAGGTTGAGAACTGATGTAAATGTAGGTACTATGTCTGTAAGACAGCCACTCCTTGCTTTTCTCTGGAATCTATAATTTACCTTCTTATGACTAAATACAGTTTTAGAGTGAGAAAGTATATGGAGAATAGAGACAGATGAAATTCTGTGGGTTTATAGATACTAGAGAGAGCCCTACAGCTCTTGAATGAAGCAGATATTCCAATCTAGTTCATGGAGGAGACATTGGTATTTGTTCATAGAGACCTTTTTTTTTTGTGGTTCTGAGTATGGTATTTACAGGTTGACTTTTCCAGAGTTTAAAAATCTCCAGCCTTTTTTTTTTTTTTTTCTCTCAACATAACATATCAAGCCTTTTCAAAATCCTATAAACAGTGTTGTCAAATGAAGAGAATGTTAGTCTGGGTGGTAAACTGTTAGGTGTTTTCCATTATAAAGACATTTGTAGATACTGAGAAAGATACTTCTGATAATTGTTGAAAGACTAAAACCTAACAGTTTTTTCATTCAGATGAGAAAAAAGCTTAGCTATCTTTTTTTTTTCTTAACCCAAAAAAGGTAAAACTGAAAAATGCAGAGAAAAGCTATCTTCTAGAGCAATAGAAATGCATTATTATGATGAAGTTTTTGATCTAACAGTTGAGTTTTTGGAGATCATAAATCAGTCAAAGATCTGTGTTTTTCTTTCAGTTTCAAGATTCAACTCTAATTTTCTATGACTGGAAGAGTAATTTTACTTTAATGTGGTGATGTCAGAATATCAAATACTGTTGTGATGTCTCAACCAGGATTGCTGGCAGAATGTTACAGGTTGTGATCTTTTCTTTCCTCCAGTTCATAGGACTGCAGTGTCTTCTGGAGAAGATGATGAAGAAACAAACATCCATGGGATCATCTGCGTAGGTCTGATCACCTGGTTGTATGCCTGCTGCTTGGAATTCAACAAGTCCTGCAGCTTCCCCTCAGTACTGGAAATAAAGGTGTAGATGTGTGGGATCCAGTGCTTGATTTCCTTGGACTGTCCAGAGGAAAGTCTTCTATACAGTGGATTAAATTTAGTCTTTCTGTAATCATCATAAAGTAGGTTTATCTAGTCCACTGCAGTGTAGCCTAGTTCTACCAGTACCTCTTACCAGAAGTTTTATTCATATATAAGAATGCTAATCAGTTAGGCTTGGTGCTTGAAAAACTTTTCACAAAACTGTGCAAACTGCCTTTTAGCACAGGGAGGGGAAAGTAAAATGTCTGCTTGATTCTTCATTAGACTGCAATTTGACTGTGGATTCAAAATGGGCTGAAAAAAATCAGTGTTATCTTCTGTAAAGGAAAGGGTGCAAACAGTAAGGAATCTTTAGTGAGGGAATTAATGCCTGTTCTTGAAGGTGGTTCGTGAACAGTTCTGTTTTGGGGAAGCACGCTCATGACAGTCTATAGCTTAGTAAAAGTGTGACAAAGTGGAAGAGGAAGTGGTCTGAATGCCTTTCATTTTGTTTCCTTATGTTTCTCTGAAGTTTTCCGTAGGGCTTACTAATTTGACTGGTGGTCCACAGATGAATTAATGACCTTTTGCAATAACTGTGGCTATGTGAAAGATCAAAACTATGCCATGGCTTCTTGAGACTTATTCAGCATTGCCATTGGAAATAAATTTAGACCATGACAGTATGATCCTTTAACATAGATGCTTAAGTCAAGATGGTCACTCCTCTTAGGTCAGTTTACAGATGGAGGTTTTGCAGCTGAGAATTAATGGATCTGAAATTGCAGATTCATGTAATTTTTGTCTTTTCAGGTAGCCCCCACTAACAAAGGCTGGCACACACAGTCAATAGCCTTGTTGTTTAGACTGGCGGCACTGGAACAAAAGGCCTTGTTCCAGAACTTTGCCTGTAGTAGGATAGGCTGAGTTCTACTGGATTTGCTCTGTTAAATTTTAGCAGCTGCTAGCTGGTGATCTTTTGGTTTCGTTATTCAAGTTTTGTTGTCAATAGACAAGGGTGATTCACTCATAAACACTTTACTAGGTTTTGCCGTCAAGCCTCTGTGTCATCTTAAGCTGTGTTCACTGTGCTGACATACAGAGACTGTGTTTTAGCAGGGCACGGGTATGTTTCTATCGGTCTTCCTAGACCAAGGCAATGGGGAATGACTTTTCCTCTAAGAGATCAGGCATTATCACAGACACAATGGCTATCTTTTATTGTGGCACTAATAACTTTATGTTGCAGCATTATATTCATTATTCTTAAAACAGCAAAAAAGTCAATAAACTAAATGGTCTAAAGTCATGTTTAATCAAACTGAAAAACTAGCTAAATGCCAACCACGTTGGCATAGTTACACCATGTTGGCTCACTGAAATTCCAACAATGATCACTGCCGTAATTTGGAAAGAACTCTTGCTGTTAAAAGTTCCCTATGTCTCCCTTTTGTAATCTTACCTTCAGATTACTATGCAGCAGCAAGGAAAAGAAGTGAGCAAAGGAAATACGAGGACACTCCAGTGAGTACTTCCTCAAGGAGTCAAGCAGCTGTCAAGTTGTATTGTTGGCACATCCCGATAACGAGAAACTACAAAAAGCTATTCTAAGAAGAATATGTTTTTCTGGAACATTGTTCTGGAAAAAAATAGACAACCACAAAGAGAATCTTTTCAAGTGAAATACTCTTACAGAATTCATCAAGACGCAAAATCGCAATCCAAATGGCTTACACTCAGCAAAGATAACAATGTCAAGTGTCTTATGCTAGTGTCGAGCAACGTTAGCTGTAGGCATTACTATCTGTATTTGCTATAATACAAACAGTGTAACATAGCATGTAATGCACTCCTCAAAGATACAATCTTAGATCAGCACAGGCATGCATAAACACTATACAGTATAAAGATGTTTGAAAATAAATATGGGATGATTCCATTACTCACAAATAGCATAGTTATGAATTAGTCATACAGGTCATCCCAAATGAGTGCAGAAGATAACATCTTTATGTATCATATCACAGTGGTACATTTTTTCAGTATAGTACATACACCAGAGAGGAACTGTTTGAGGAATATTTTTGAAAACTTGAAAAAAGAGCATTGTGGTTGTTGTCTCTATCTTTTGAACCTGTCAAGTCTGCTCTAATTAATTTGACTGCAATAGTTCAAGGTTCAGACAAGATGAAAGCTTAAGACCAATATCTGCAAAAGATCTCAGAACCACTTAAAATTATTTCTGTATATGGAAGTAGTTTTAAAGTGTAATAAAGGATTTTCTACACCTACAAAGGCTGGAATACTGACACTTTCTAAGACATTTACTTAAAGCTCTGCAGAATGGCAAGGAAAAAAACCCAGTCAACCATCAAAAATACATCATGAATCAGGTATATTTCTATTAAAGTGTCTAAGTCCAGAGCAGAGAACAGTGGCTATTCATCTTCCTGTCTCTGTTCAGAGAGTCTGTCATGTGGAACATGTCAAGGAAACTAGAGATAGCGTCACAGAAGAAACTTCCCTTCTTCTGTATGAAACAGGAGAAGCCAAGGGCTCAGGGCCTACTTCGCATCCTATTCTTTACATTAGTTGTTCTTCAGTATACTTGAAACATAGCAAAAAAAAGTCATCGGTAAGTTACATATAACAAGACAAAACAGATTTTTATGCTTTATGTTCATATTCCATTAGTCAGGTGATAAAACTCTCATCGACTTCAAAGGGTCAAAGCTTTATAATGCAACTTCTAAAAGTCAGCAAACAATTTTGCTAAAGAGAAGTATTCATTCTTGGGTAGAGAATGTGTGTGTACTCAAGAGCTAATAAACTCAAATGGTTTCATTTTTGCAGAGTTGTAAGTGTAAGGGTAGACAGTAGAGTCAGTGTCAGCTTTTACCAGAATCCTCACACGTCATTTTCAGTGTTACAGGAGTGGCTTCACCTCTGGCTCCTCTCTGACTTGTCTGATCCTGGGCTTGTGTTTGTGTGCAATCTGCCTTTTCTTTTCAGTCAGGAGGCAAGCGCTATCTTCTAGATACTGATGCCTATTGTCTTGCAGATCTAACCCAGGCACCTGGGTTTTTTTATATTGACAAACAGCTCCCTTAAAAGAAAGCATCTTTATTTAGCAGTTGGAATAAAGCATGAGAGAAAAGGGGATTTTAGAAACACCGAAGAGCCGAGGCACATATTTAGTTCAATTTTGGTTAAGGTCCAGCTGGAACCGGTCCACTTCGTAGGGATATGCAGGAATAACATAGTCATGCTGATACTCATCAAATGGCTTCTCACAATTTTCCCCACACTCCCAAGGACAGGCAGCCTCTAACAACTGACGCAATCAACCCCAGAAGAGTATCTGAGCTCAAATAACCCGACTTACAGGAGTGAGTTTAAAAACCAGTGGGGGTATTAATGGAGGTACTACTACATCGTGGGAATACTCTCATCCACAGAAGGTTAACATGGGTGGTCAGATGTATGTGTCCGTCACCTGGCTGGAGTGAAGATGAGACCTGAAAAGTCACATGTCCAGCACCTTATGTATAGTACAGAAACTTTGTATTAAGGACAGATCCAAATACAGCATGAAAAATTATTCAAAGGCACACCCGCATTTGTCACAGTCACATTCCTATTACATTGTGTAAGAAGAAAACAATATCTGGCAAAAATAAAATAAACAGAGGCACATGAATGAAAGAGCTGGTTACAATACTTTCACATTTATCTGATATTCTAAGGTCAGTTAAGATATGTGTTTGGTGTTATCATGGAAATGTCACATAGAGAAATATAATGCTGGTTTACTTACAGAAAGTTGAAGAGAAGAAGGGCTGTAAGTATGTCCTCAACATCAATGAAAAAATGCAATAGTTATTGAAGATAAATATATATATCTTCAAAGTTCGTTTTCCACCTTCTTATTTATTCTGTTCCATAGAAGTCTTTGCTAGCTTTCATCGTGAGTACTTTCTCAGTAACATGAAACACAATTAGATTCCTGATGATGAAAATGTAGCAGTGAACAAGGCAAGTAGCTTTATTTTCTGTCCAACTGGTTGAGGAGAATTTTCAAACCTGCCAACTAATTTGGAATCTCAGGGGATGGAGGGAATTTATGAAGGTGAAGATTAATAACCATCCTCTGTGCTATTCCTGACACTGAAAAATATTTAAAATAGTGTTTGCATAGCTGATAGGATCCTGGGGTTTGAAGAGTTGCCCAAGGTAAGAATTTGTTTAGCATTTTAGAATATGAAGAAAATAATTTTTGTTTTCAGCAGAATATAAACCTTAAAGCAAGACACCTATGAACATACTCAGACTTTCCCCTCCACTATAAATAGTCTTCAACATGTAAACTAATGCCCTGCTGATTCAGGCTTGCTGAAGAAATGCAATTTCTATTTAAATCTTGTTAGGGAATGATAAATATTTTTTGCAGAAGTAAAGACAAAAAGTCCCCACGTGGATATTATTTCAGAAAACAAAACCATGCCTGAAAACAGGGAAAACAATTCTATTCCTCTGGAGAATTTCAAGTTCTGGTTGTTAAGTGTCCCCTAAGGTAAGGCTGGTAAGAAATTTTTGGGTTATTGTCAATTGCTAATCAAGCAACAACATAATTTATTTCTGAGCATGCAAAATCTGAAAGATCAGCAACTGTGATTAATGGCAATTCTTGTAATTTCTTGGGGTCTTTTTCTTTTTTTTTATCACCTTGTCTTCTTTGGTACTAATCCTGAGTTCCTGCCATTTGTGAAATAAATCTTGTAATCTAGATTTCTGTTGGCTTTTTTAAAATTTGTTCTCATCTCTTTTCTCTTGCATNAACTGTGATCTGAGGGATAAAAGTTCCAGACACTTTCTTCCAATGCTTCCTACTTGATGACTGTGGGATCTTAAACAGGTGATAGTTGTTCTGATCTCCCGAATGTAGTCCATTAAATTCTATAGCAACTCAGTTACACTTCAGGATTCCTTTACAATGCCGTGGAAGCCCACACTGCTACCACATTGCATGATTTTGCTCAGAAAAGATAATTTAGTTTAATTTGAAACTGTAAATGGATTAGAGGACATATCTGTTGTCATTTTTACAAACGTAACCAAAGAATTAATTGGTAAAAAAATCCCCTTCAAATCCAGCCTGGTATAGATCATTTGTTACTAAGACTCCTTGCACACTGGCTTTTTTATGCTTTTGCTATGTACAGAGTGACTTGAGAAACACATAGTAGAGATTCCCGTCACTGTCTGTACAACCAAGTTGCTATACACTTATGCCAAATAGCCTTGGCACTTCTGGTTTTCAAAGTGTGAATAATGTCAGATTTCCTCTCTAGAGATTTTTGTTTGATCTTTATTTTCTCTTCTGACATAGTCTCCAGGTGCGGGTGGGCATGATGTGTTTGGTGACACATTCAAAGTATTTTACTAGGTAATGCAATGCATTAATAGAAAATAATGACACTTGGCAAAAAACCTGTACAGTTTTTCTAATACTTTCTCTGGAGCCTTTGCTAACTCATTCTGTGATACAGTAATGCCCACAGAATGTGCTCTTGAGTTACAGCTCAACAAGACTCTCAACTGTGTCAAAATAGAATATTTTTTCTTCTAATTAAGTGGACATTTATTCACTTGAAGCAACTGCTCTAGTGGTGGAGTAATTTTCTAAAACTTATTAATGTTTCCAGGTATTTCCACTATAATTTCAGGGGGCCTCCAGTAATGCTGAAAACCTGTGCAGATTTGTGAAAGTATTTTCTTCCTTATCCACATGTAAGTCCACCTCTTGCCCAAGCACTTTACTTCTGCAAAATTATTTTGGCCATGTTTTTGTTGTAAGCTTCTGTAATAATGATTTAGAGAGTGCTCTTTTGATCAATACACATTCAGTTGCAGTGATCCTCCAATATGCAGTCTGCCACAAGATCAAAACATGAAGTGTGTCTCTCTTAGGTCATATACATCACATATAACAGTTTCAAAACCATGGCAAAATGAGCATCTTCCCCAATTAACACACTAGCACAAGGCTCTGATGGAAAGGGATGCTAACCCACAATCCTAAATCCTAAGATATGCCTCTTCTACTAGGTGCCAGTGCTAGCAACAAAAGCTAAAGTGAATCAATCCCATTGCTTTGTCTTAAAAAAAAAAAAAATTACTAAGGCCTAAAGCCTCCCACTTCCAGGTAATTCAGTTATTTGTTGACTCTGGAAAGTAAACTTTCTTAGTTATCACTACAAACTACTTTTTTTCCATCTGCAATATCCTTTGAGAACATGAATACAACTGTCTTTTGTTTGGAGAAAAGAGGGAAAAATAAATCATACAAACAGCTCAAAATCATTCCATCATATCAACCTCACAGGTGCAAACAGAAGTTATCCTGGTCATCAGCCTGCTTGGCTTTGGTGATATCAAGAGCAGAAAAGGGAGAGTCTCTGTTCCAGTCTAAAGAAAATCACTTATGTCAGGACCAACTCATCTGTGCAACTAGCTGGTTCAGTGTTCTGCTATGGGCCAGGCTGTGACCAACATGACAGTGCTGCCATCACCTATCAGTCCCCTTGGTGAAACCAGGTCTGTTCTACCAAGGCTACCAGCCCGATAAGGTAATTCTCAGAACTCAACTCTGCAAAAGCAGCTGCCAGTCTATTCCAGTCAAACTCACTTTATGCAGGTACACAATCTCCAAGTGGATGTGCCTGTACAAAGGAAATGTTTCCTCTCTGAGTTTGTTGATTTTGAATTTAATTACCAAACCAAAGTCCACTTTCTATAAAGGCAGAGTGATTCTGTGACTTGGGGTCATCTTTTGCAAGCCTTACACATTTTTCCTTGTCAACTATTAAAAATTTATTAACAATTATACAATTCAAACAAATTTCAAGCACAGTAACATGAACTCTGTATATGGAATTTCAGGTAATTAATATTATTACAGTTATTTAAATGAGCTGGCTAGTGCTGACTTTTCCCTTTCTCCCTCGGAGTGAAAAAGAAAGTAGTATTGCATTACTTGTGGTGGTACTGAGACATTGTAATTAATACAATACAAAGAGTTCTTTTTGCTCTGCAGGTGCCAATAAGCAACCTCAAGGGAATAGTCAAGAATCCTTGGTGTGTTTAGAGTTTTATTGCAGGAAAAGGGTATGATGTAAGTGCCTTTCATTTTACTCTCTTTCAGTCATAGTGCCTTAAGTTGGCCTGCTTATGCATGTAAAACACACATGCCTCTTTCTCCTCTTTCCTCAGACTTTCTAAAATACTTAAGCAGAGTTTCAAAGCAGCTCGTATACTACTACACATGCACACAAAACAATAAAAAGAACATTATGAAAGTTGCAAAGTCAAAAACTCCAAGTTGCCTTATTGGGACTCTGTTTTTGTAGTCATGATACTGCCTTTAGTTATACAATTGCATACTTTTAATTTTTTTACAGACAACTTTCATTCCTTATCTCAGAATGCTTATTTACAAGTTTCATAATCTGTTAACACAGATTTTTTCTTTTTCATTTTTATAGAGAATTCAAGAAGCAAACAAAACTCCAGGGTCTCCTTGTGTGGCATCATGCAGATTTCAGTATTATCATTCATTAGCAGGGTTAAAATTTTTAGTTACAGAAAGTAGGTTCCTATCATTTCAGTTACTGCGTAATAGTTAGTATTAGCTATCCACCTCCATATGGTCTACCAATAGAGAAGAAAAAGGCCATCATTTCAGGGCTGGTGTAAGTGGATGTAGGACCAGAGAGTAAAAGAAAAATTGGGGAGTGGAGGTGTTCCCTGCATTCCCATCTGTCTCTGCTGCAGCTTCCACTATTTTAACATTTGCTGGCATGTGTAGTCATGTAGCAACACAGTAAATCAGACCAGCTTGCTGATCTTACTGAAAGCTATCTCTGCAAAACAGTATCTAATGTCTGATTAGATCTCTGAGCTGCATCAGGTCTTACTGTAGGTCCGTACTCCTTAGTGCTGAAGCAAGAAAAGAACAGCCAGAGGCAGGAGAAAATGCGTGTTCATCCTTTTCAGTGGCAGTGTGGTCTGAAACCCCCTTAAGACCACATACTGAGACACACACATGTTGGTGAGTTTCACAAGTACTTGCTGACGGCAGAAGAACGTTAACGGTCAAGAAACTTGGGTTCAGGTCTGAGTGCTGCCAGGGTGTGCTCTGGTAGGCAGAGGACTTTGTTCACCACAGCTGGATGTTTGCTGTCCCCACCCACTCAAACCCATCTTGCTGGTCCTCTTTCTTGTCTTTATCATCATAGTGCAGTCTCTCTGTCATTGACTTCCTGACAAACTAACGTATGTCTGCAGTCCCAGGATTCTTCTTGCAGCTCCAGCCCCCCTCTCCCGTTCTAGATCTTTGACTGTGGCTAGCAACTGCTTTCCTGCTCTGGTCAGCGTGCTTAGCCATTCCCAGGCTGCCCCTGCTCCCTCCTCACTGTTCTGTCTAATGCTTTCCAAACACACACATGATCACAGTCTCTTCTCCCAGCCCCACTATCAATTCCCACCATTTTTTTTGCCTGCTTCCTTGTCATCCTTGCCAGTTCCCATCTCCTAGTCTTTCATTCCTCCAACCCAGACTTCTTGCTCCAGTTTCTTCATTTAGTCAGTCTCAGGATCCCCTTCAGCTTCCCATTCTGTCTCAGCCTTCCCATCTTCTAGCTATCTTAGCCCCACATCTCCCTTTCCTTTAGCTCATTTCCTTTTCTTGATTTGCCCATAACGACAACTAGTTGCCTGGTCCCCAAAGTCCACCCAAACTCTCCCAGCCCAAGCTTTTGCTATGTTTTGTCATTTCAGATAGATTGCATTTCCTTTCTGTCTGCATTTCATCCAGGTTCTTCCTCTAGTACTGTCTTGGCAGTGTAAGAACAATGAGGCCATAGAGAAGAGTCTTCCCGTTCCCAGCTCTGACGCCTGCCCCTGCGCTGCCCTACAGCAACCGGGAGCGGCAGCGGCTGGGATTGTCCAGCTCAGCACCCCAGCGCAGAAAGACTCTTAAGAGGCTGTAGCTGTCAAATTGTGGCTGGGCACTGCTGAGCATGTGCAAAGACTGCTTCTCCTAAAAGGCTTATCATTGTGGCAGCTCATCACGGAGATTACTAAGGGCTCATTCCTGACACAAAAGCTATTTTGCTGCCAAATTTTAAGTCCTTCAGCCATATCAAAAATACATATGAGCATCTCAATAGAATATTGCTGGTATTTTAAGCAGGATCATAGCAATTTAAAATAAATGCATTGAAAAGAAGGCACCACTTAACAACTGGTAATGTATTTATTAGCTCCCTCAGAGCAAAGTTAAGAAAAGAATACATGATATATTTTTTTCCAGTGAGGTTTAGAAAAAAGCTGCTTTGTAGTCATCTAACATTTGTGACTATAATGGTGAGAGGGAGACATTCCATTAGTCACTAATAAATAGATATTTTACTTTGGAAGTATTGTATAACTGTTTGTCATAACAGTTTTATTTCTATTTTAAAAGAGTTACATCTTATTTTATTTTAATTTGTGTAGGTGAGAATGAACAGACAGTCACTCCATTTTATGTGAGAGATGGTTTCTTAAGAAGTACCCTGGCTTCTTTTTGATTTCAGTCTTGTTACCTGACTGTATCATAAGTGTTTGTATACATGGGAGAAAAATGCCCTTTATAAGAATTATATCAGTTGCACAGCTATGTATTTATGATACACTCTCTTATATGGAAATTCCTCATTTTGGAAATGACGGAGTGCTTATATTTGGTCACCTGAAATATTATAGCTTATGTGATATCTTTTATTAGAGCCTCTCTAATGACTTATAAACATGTTAAACAATTTCAAACAAATCTAACAGATGGATAAAGATTTCAGAGTCCATAAAATGTGATGGAAATCAGCAGCAAGGTAGCTAATCCCATCATGCTGCTGCTGAGGGAAAGACATGTCACTATGGTGTGGATGTTTAAGGATAAAGGACTGAAACCAATAGAAAAGCAGGCTTCCTTAGTACTCCCCTTGCTCATGAAAGAATTTGTTTCTACATAGCTTAACTCCCATCTTGAGCTACACAACCAAAATTTTACAAAGTCATTTTAGTTATAGACAGCATCAGTAGCTGCTTGACATAGAATCACAGAATGGTTTGGGTTGGAAAGGACCTTAAAGACCATCCAGTTCCAACCCCCCTGCCATGGGCAGGGACACCCTCCACTAGCCCAGGTTGCTCAAAGCCTCATCCAGCCTGGCCTTGAACCCCTCCAGGGATGGGGCATCCACAGCTTCCCTGGGCAACCTGTTCCAGTGCCTCACCACCCTCATAGTGAAAAATTTCTTCCTAATGTCTAGTCTAAATTTACCCTCTTTCAGCTTATACCCGTTACCCCTTGTCCTCTCACTGCACTCCCTGATGCAGAGTGCCTCCCCATCTCTCCTGTAGCCCCTTCAGGTACTGGAAGGCTGCTATTAAGTCTCCTCGGAGCCTTCTCTTCTCCAGGCTGAACAACCCCAACTCTCTCAGCCTGTCCTCATAGGGGAGGTGCTCCAGCCTCTGATTAATTTTGTGGCTCTCCTCTGGACTCTCTCCAACAGGTCCAGGTCTTTTTTATGTTGGGGGCCCCACATCTGAACACAGTACCCATTATAAGTTTGTTTTCACTTGCCTCTTATTTTGAAAAACCTAAAAGACATCTGGACTCAAACTTGGACTTACCCTTTTCCAGAAGGTCTTTTTCATTTTGAGCTTCTGGGCAAAGTTTCTTCTGAAACGAGATAAAACCTTAGTGGGGTTGTTTGGTGGTTTGGGTTTTTTTGGTTTTTATATTTTATTTTTATTTTTCCCTGTGTTATGTTAAAACTAACTAGCTAGCTGTTACAGTCCAGTAATTTTGGGCAAAGAATTAAATTTGGCAGGGTTATTACTCTTCCTTGGAAAATTCACCCAGTAATTATTAGGCCAAATTGCATTATTTGGAAAAACCAAAAGAGAGATGCTAGCTAAATATGAAAGACTCTTCTGTTTCACAGCTCCTTTGTGTGACTTCCCCTGCAAAGCATCTTGGCACATTTCTGCCCAAAGTTTCAGGAAAATGTAGATACCAAATGAAACTGCGGCTCCTTGTTGTGGTATGTATTATGTATGTCTACACATAGAAATACTGTCGGCAGGAAAATGATCACTCCTTTGCTGTCAGTGTTTCCCTAGCGTTAGCTTCAACCCTTTATTTTTTGGTCCCTCCAAATTTAAGGGCTTTATGAGTATTGTTGTTTTTCATGGATTTTAAGTGTAGGTGCAGTGCACATTCAGCAATAATGTAAAGAATGACTGTTCAGGCTGAACTTCATTAGCTAAGTTTTGTGGCAATCGGTTTCCCTCTTTCTTTAGTAAAGTATTGGTAATGAGGATGCACAACTGGGACTTAATCTGGGATGTCACATACAAGCTTCCTGATAGTGGATGGTTTCGGTTGGTAACTGGGGCCATCTGAGACATTAGCATTGGAATCAGACAGCTGAGTAAACTGACTGAGTAAACTTTTTGTATGTGATGATTTTTCCATAATTACTTTCCATTACATTAAGATAATGTACATCTGCTATACTGCTGTTGTTTACATGATGTCGGTCACCTTTCATGTAGTTTAAGATACATACCTATTTTATTGCAATTTGTAAACAGAACTGTGGTAACTATGGAGCTGAGGAGTGAAGAAGAAAAGAAGCCTACAGACACGCATCCAGTTGAGCAAAGGTGAAATGTATAACTCTCACGGTTCAGAAGATGTATGTGCCAGAACAACATCCCTCCAGAACACAAATTCAGGTTCTGCTGCTAAGATCTCTAATCATATTTCAGCTCTGCTTGTTGCCAGAAACTTGAATTAGGGTGAAAAACCTCAGATTCTTTTAACCCCTGGCAATGTTGCTGGTCCAGGTTCCATCAGCCTCACAGAATCATATTAGCACAACCGAAGTGGGCAGTGAGCTCCTCTGCAAAAGCAGGAATGAATGGCTCAGGGCAGAGGAGGACAAAACCACTTGAAGCTGATTTTGCCAACAAGAGTTTGTGTACTAAAGCCTAAGAGGGACTACAGGAAAGACCATAGTAACTGATTGTCCATGAGGCAAACATATCTTGATCATTGCAATAAGAGAACTGCATGGGGGAGACCTAGATTCTTGGTTTTCAGTAGATAGTATCTAACAAAGGGACCTTAGCCGCTCTGGAGTAGATGTGAAATAGCTCCTACAGACCAATAGGAGTTTTGTTGAGAGCAGTCAATAGAAATGAATAAAGATTTTCACATTCGTTCTTGGGGATTGAGACAACCTGTCCACCCCGATGTGTGTTCACCTACCCTCCTTCCAAGTTTATCAGTTTTCCAAACAACGTCACTGTCAACACAGAATTTAAAGCACTCTCAGTAATGAAATCAGCTATTTCCTGAGGAATGTCCAGACTAAATGTCTCAAAATTTTCCTGCACAAGAAAGTGATTAATTGTCAGGACACACTAGTATTCAGTTATGCATATAGACTTCAGAACACATTTGAAGCTGAAAGGTGTTGCACCACGGGCATTGCATATTGGAAGTGCCTTAGTCAAATGATCTGAACCTTTTACCACTAATTCTGCTTCAGTCCCTACTATTGCAATTTTGAAGACAATGCACTTATGTATGTAAATCAACCATCTTGATTATGAAAATAAGTTCTTTTGAGCAGAAAGGCAATTGAAGCAAATTATCTTAAACTTGCACTTTTAATTCTTCCCTTCCCTAGTCACATCAATTTTCAGAATAATCTTCATATGCACATTGATTGTGAAGCATTTTAAAATTTTGTCTCTTAAACCCATGTAATTGTTTTCAGGGCAAATGTTCCTGAAAGAGCCCCTGCAGAACGCAAACAACACATATAAAAATTCTTAAAAATGGCAAGACTCAAATTCACAGTATTCAAGTGCCCTTTGTATATTTGATGGCTTCAGCATGTTGCCGTAAGCCACCTATTTATTCTGGTACTCGCCTGTCTGCAAACACTTTGGCTTGTAACTGGACTCCACTCCTGTTGTACAAATTGTTTCATTTGGGTCATTACCTGGACTTGACTCCTCTCTTACACTTCTCAGGTTTTGTAAACATGCTGCTTGCCCTGTGGAATCTGGAGTGCTGTGGCCAGATTTGAAACATATTATTCGGAGAAGGATCAGCATTAAAATTTGGGCCAAAATGTACAAAAATATTAAAATACTATGGCAGCTTGATGTTACATGCGTGTTTTAGAGGAACAGTGTTTATAGAGAGTCTTGGTCAGTCTCAGGTTTTTACCGTAGACTTTAGCCGGATCCTTAGTAGGTTAGAGCTGTAATACTGAAACACAGAATGCAGCAGACATACGTAATCACCACAGTCCAGCTTTGGAGACAATTACATTAGGTATTAGGTACTTATGTAATTTGTATGGTTCCATTACACATGTAACTTGTATCACAGGGTGTGACTTGAGAATAGGGGTAGGGAGAAACTTACTGACTGTTGTCTGACAGGACGGCCCCCACTGACATGCTCCCTCACATTCTCCTTTTCCTGGGGAGTAATGTAATAGTGACACAACAGTGAGATGCAAGCTGAGGTCTGTAAGTGTTGCACCATTTTATTCCGATATTCTTCTAATACTAAGTATGTTTCAATTATGAAGAGAATGATCTGTCTTCAGATGGATCTGGTGGATTGGTCTTAGCAGGTTTTAGCAGCCATTTGAATGACATTCCTTCAGTTTCTCAGGCTATTCCCGTGACGCTATATCATGCCTAGAGAATATCCCTGAATGTCAGCAGCACCTTTGCAGTGTATAACAACTCTTCACAATGGACTTGCACTGCAGGAGCAACGAAATGCCTCTCTCTCTAAATATACAGGTAAGAGACTCTATGAATCTTTGTCCCTTGGATCCAGAACAACTGTGGATAAGTTGGATCAAGAACCAATGAGGGACAGAGATTCTTCAGAGCTTTGGGTTGCCCAGCAGACTACGAAGAAACATGCATTTGGAAAGGGAATACGTGCAAGAGCGCACAAACTGTCTAGAGCACGCAGATGGCTCTTCCAGTGTGAGTTATATCAAACTGAGGGGGATAAATGGCTGCTTTTGCCTGTGTATGTCTCTNAATTATCTTAAACTTGCACTTTTAATTCTTCCCTTCCCTAGTCACATCAATTTTCAGAATAATCTTCATATGCACATTGATTGTGAAGCATTTTAAAATTTTGTCTCTTAAACCCATGTAATTGTTTTCAGGGCAAATGTTCCTGAAAGAGCCCCTGCAGAACGCAAACAACACATATAAAAATTCTTAAAAATGGCAAGACTCGAATTCACAGTATCCAAGTGCATCTTCTGTGAGATGCAAGCTGAGGTCTGTAAGTGTTGCACCATTTTATTCCGATATTCTTCTAATACTAAGTATGTTTCAATTATGAAGAGAATGATCTGTCTTCAGATGGATCTGGTGGATTGGTCTTAGCAGGTTTTAGCAGCCATTTGAATGACATTCCTTCAGTTTCTCAGGCTATTCCCGTGACGCTATATCATGCCTAGAGAATATCCCTGAATGTCAGCAGCACCTTTGCAGTGTATAACAACTCTTCACAATGGACTTGCACTGCAGGAGCAACGAAATGCCTCTCTCTCTAAATACACAGGTAAGAGACTCTATGAATCTTTGTCCCTTGGATCCAGAACAACTGTGGATAAGATGGATCAAGAACCAATGAGGGATAGAGATTCTTCAGAGCTTTGGGTTGCCCAGCAGACTACGAAGAAACATGCATTTGGAAAGGGAATACGTGCAAGAGCGCACAAACTGTCTAGAGCACGCAGATGGCTCTTCCAGTGTGAGTTATATCAAACTGAGGGGGATAAATGGCTGCTTTTGCCTGTGTATGTCTCTGATCGGATGAGCACAAACACTAATGCTAATGATTAGCCTTTTGCCCTTGGGTAGCAATTTTCCCAGAGTAGCATCATAACACATGCAGTCTCCAGACATGATTTATTTGGGACAATTACATTTACATTCTCTCCTGAATAATATGTGACTATAGCCAAGCACAAAAAGATAGCTGCACTTTATAACACCCACAATTTTGATAAAGCAGTTACCTGTTTGTTCCTGAACCATACCATGTTTCTTTCCTGGTATTCCTTAAGTACCACAACTTCTAACCCATGTTTACCTCTCCATCTCCATCACCAAAAGCTTAAAGGTACTTAAAAGAAGCCTGCCAGGGATCTGTGTTTAAAGTATAACAATATCATTTTGAAATAATAGAGAATCCATTTTAGTAAGCAGCCCTCTAGAAATTTCCCAATTATGACACATCTGGGAGGACAAAGCAGAATTCGAGGTATAGCCTGGGATAGCTGCCAACATACACATGAGTATCAGGTATGTGTCAGATAGTTGCCATATTCACTGAGTCAGCTTTTATTCCCTTTGATGTAGGTGCCTGTGTCTCTTAGGTTGTTGTACAAATCATCCACAAATTCCAGGACTATGGGCAGCATGAAATTTAACGGAAAGCTTCCTTATTATTATTATGCTAAAAATATTTACTATTAGAATGTTGATGATCCTTGAGGTCTTTTCCAACCTTAATGATTCTATGATTCTGATTCTATGATTACATATCACAGGGAGGCCTTCTGAAACAAATAGGTAAGAGAAGAATTTGGAGCGTACTGACTGACCTCTCCAGCTTATTTATAGTCTTCTGACACAATCCAGAGGACATCGTTCTAAGTGCAGTCATAACCCTAGGAGCACTGAGGAAGCATGGGTCTTCATGTCATCAGCATGATGTCATAATGGAAAAAAAAAGATGAAGAAGAAGAAAAAAGGGTTGAAGTCAAGCCAGGACTGATGAGTTTGTGTCCATGTGTTCAAATTTGCTCTGACACACTGAAAGATCTACTATAGGACCACAGATATAACCTTTGGGATATATTATCTGACTTCCTTTTCTTCCTGTCTCCTCCTATGTTCTACTCTCCTCTATCTTTTTCACTTTTTGAATCACAAACAGAATCTTCCTGTCTTTTTCCTCCACAGTCTCATAACTCCCTTCGCTACCAATAAATACCCTCCCCAACATATCCTACTTTACTTCCTTTGCCCCACTAATTTGCTATCCACACTTCTAATACTCTAGTCTTAGAAGAATAACTGCTTCATTAGCACAGTCATTTTTCCTTGGCCAGTTAACCTAACGACTCATGACTCATTTGTTTATCTATGTGTTTGTCCCTGCCTTTGAGTTACTTTGAAGGTTTGGTGGAGTTTCTGGTTAAATAAAATACTTTTTCTGTAAGTGAATGAGAAAATTACAGTAATCTTAATTTGACTGCAACAGCAGTTTCCTGATTTAATTTAACAGTCATGCGTGNAAAAGGGTTGAAGTCAAGCCAGGACTGATGAGTTTGTGTCCATGTGTTCAAATTTGCTCTGACACACTGAAAGATCTACTATAGGACCACAGATATAACCTTTGGGATATATTATCTGACTTCCTTTTCTTCCTGTCTCCTCCTATGTTCTACTCTCCTCTATCTTTTTCACTTTTTTAATCACAAACAGAATCTTCCTGTCTTTTTCCTCCACAGTCTCATAACTCCCTTCGCTACCAATAAATACCCTCCCCAACATATCCTACTTTACTTCCTTTGCCCCACTAATTTGCTATCCACACTTCTAATACTCTAGTCTTAGAAGAATAACTGCTTCATTAGCACAGTCATTTTTCCTTGGCCAGTTAACCTAATGACTCATGACTCATTTGTTTATCTATGTGTTTGTCCCTGCCTTTGAGTTACTTTGAAGGTTTGGTGGAGTTTCTGGTTAAATAAAATACTTTTTCTGTAAGTGAATGAGAAAATTACAGTAATCTTCATTTGACTGCAACAGCAGTTTCCTGATTTAATTTAACAGTCATGCGTGAAATTTAAAATGGGGGTAGAAGTCTTCTGACTTGTCAACGTAAGTGACCCAGTTATGTAGCTCCTTTGGCACCCGGTTCAGCTAAGCAATAAATATAATTTCTTTCTCCTTCTTTCCCTTCTTCAGAAAAAAATCAAAAGTGGGAAGGAAGGGTAAAGAACCATGCAAAAGCAAAGTGCTAAGTCTGGGGGAGATCCTACCTACTTCGTTAGTCCACATGGCTTTTGGATACCCACCAGTTTAGGCAGTTCCTAACCTGTCCAGTAGAGACTGAGTCTAGAAATTAATTAGGATATTCGTGGTACTGGTCAGTATTCTATTCGCTGCAGGGGGAGGAGGAGAGAAGCAGGGTGAGAACTTGTCAGTAAGTAGGATTCATTGATTAAACAGCTTGTTTCTTATGATCTGCTGGTTTGGCAGCCTGCTTGAGGTCACAGAGCTTTAAAAAATTACTGCTTTGAGGCTCTAATTTTGCAAGTTCATCTGGTGGGTCATTTCTTGATAACACATGAACCCTCACAAATATCAATGGAATTTTGTGCAAGTGTAAGAATCCTCCCTAAAGAATCAGCCCTGTAGTCAGCAGTAAAGCTCATTGTTGAAAGAAATTATTTTTCAGTAACCAAGTATGTAATTATCCTACAGATAACAAAATTTTCCTTTGGAGAATTCCGATCCATCCACTGTAACATGTTGATTCCTAACGCCAGTTATAAAAGCTAAAACACTGACATCACGAACAGTTATAGAGATGAACTGAAATACAGTTGTAAAAAAAGCTAATGGGTCATGGGTGTGCCATTTCAGAAGTGCTGGTAGATAAAATACATTTGTACTATTTTAGTCTTTAATTAGGGAGAATACAATTTTCCTGAGAGCTAGATTCATTGTGGGGGTTGAATTCTATTCTCAGACTTTTCGCTTTCCAGAGGGAGTGGAGACAGTGTTTCGAAAGTGGATAGGCACCTCCTCCCCTCCCCGTCGGCTTAGTAATTTTCTCTGACTTTGCAGAATTGTGACTTATGCAAAGTCATAGACAGCCCATGTCAGAGCTTCAAATAGTTCTTCCATCCCCCTGTTCCAACTATTAGATCACTGTTCTAACAGTGCACTGGATCAAAGGTAGGTGTGTTTTGAGGAACCTTCCTTATCAGACATTTAATATCCTTTAATATCATGTTGCAACTGAATTGGCATGCTCATAGAGTAAGACTCCTTTGAGAAAGCTCTAACTAACAAGCCAAGGGAAAGTTACTTATTAAAAATGCACTAGATGGATCACAAGTGTTTCTCTTATCATTCCTTAATATTTTAGATAAAGGATTTCCAGCTAAAGATAGCAGGGAATGTTTCAAAATTTCCCAAAGCTTTTTTCCTCTGAAAATAGGATTTAAGATCCATGCATAATGATTATACTTTCCATTTTCTGCCTCATACAAATTAACTCTATATACTTTATAGGTTGCTCAGTTAAATTGTGTTTACATTTTCCCCAACGAGCACTGTGAATTGATAAGTTTATGACGATTTCCCTAACATCCAGATGGCTGTTGTACTGTGATTTTTTTTAAATACTACCAAAATATTTTCATCATATTTATCCTTGACCAAGGACTGATAACCATTACAAGGAGCAGTTAATACATGAGTAAGATAAAATTTGATCTGGCTTAATTTCTTCTCACTCTTGGCATCCAGAAGTTATTTATTTACTCTGAGCTAGTCATATAGATTTCCCTTACAATCAATGGATAGAGTTAGGAACTTCAGAAAGGACTCAGCTGGTGCCCTACAGACATTTATTCTACATTTCAATGAATTGTTGTTGGGAAGTGCCAGTCTCTCTCTGTTGACTATAGAGGGAGCCTTGACAACTCACTTAGGTAGCCTAGCTTTTATATGATTAATATTAGTGAGCTGAATCCCACCCTTACAGAGATCAGAAAGACAGCAGTCTACTGCTTCTTAACACTTCCTCTTCTAATCCTTTTGTGGATGTCATATGAGCATATTATTCCAGCTGTGTTCATGTTTGTAACTTTAAAAAATAAAAAGAGCATGAAAGCATGAAATATCCAGAAACCTTGCTGCTTTCACAGATGTGTTTTGTAAGAAAAATAACCAAAGTCCTTATCCTGTTTGTTTTAGTCCTCAATATTCTCAGTCCTCCCTAGTTAATTTTTAGTGATTTAAAAAGAGCTTTTATAAGGATATCATATGATGGAGATGATTCCAGTTTTGCCTTCAAGAGCTGTGTTTGAAGAATATTAACTGTGCATGTGCACAATATATAGAACAGACCATTTCAAATCTCTGTGAATTTAACTGAAATATCTATTTTTCTTAACCATTCTGTACATCTGAAAACTATCAAACACAACTGGTCCACTCATCTAAAAAAACAGTGACACACAGATGCCTAAACTTTTGTTTAGGCACTCCACCAAGTGATGCATTATTATTCCATATAATTATATATTAAAAACATTGTAGAATAGGAATACATAAAGGGTTCACCATACAAATAAATTGTACTTGGACCTAATATGTGAGACATTTGAGTTTTAACAATGATGTCTCTGTAAAAGTACAAATAGAGCCAGAGGTAGCATTTGTCTGACCAGAACTAGATGTCAACAGTGTCTATCTTTGTGCTTTTTGTCTAGACTTCTTTTATAATCGATGAGAGAGAAAATGACACTCCTAGACAAGATCTACTTAAGCATAAGGTAGATATCTAAAATAGGCCAGATGAAATAGTCCCTATAAATTATATTTCTTTTTTGACTAGAGTGAGCCCAATATGACTAGCTCAGATATAAAAGCTTATATTGTAGAATTAGGTGAGATTGATCAGAAGTCTTGCTGAAGCACTAGGGTTTCATTATTAAAGGTGGGATTTTGAGAGAAGCTGATCCGCGTTAAGGCAATGGGAGGAACATTAAGTCTTGTTAGCCCCTGACAAGCTAAATCAATCACTCAGCAGTGAAGGGGGGAGACTTTCTCGAGCACAGAACCAGTGTCAGAACATTTTGATGAGATGCAGACACGTAGAAAGGCAAGATTTCTGAATGGCAAAACATCTACCAAATTGTTTGCTCTATTCAACTTCTGAATAGACATTGTTATTTGGTACATCTTTTATATTCTCTGTATACTTCTCCATACACCTCAAAGGGACTGTCAGTTACTGACAGAGAAGGAGCCTGTCACAGACTGGATGATAATAATGAGTCATGAAACACAGAATAGTATGTCAGTGGACAGATTTTTTTGTGTTTACACAGACAGACATGGAAGCATTGGTCAGTAAAGACAGATTTAACATTATTCTACTCCACATCATTTTATCTTAGACAACGTGCCAAAGAAGTTGCAAAGAGGATGAATTTGGTCCATTTTGGTGACACTAAGCTATTTGTGAAGCGTGTGTACGAGATTGCATATCAAGAAAGAAAGGCAATAAGGAAATTGGTCATAATTATTTTAAAATATATTCAAAATAATTTACATTGAAAGCAAATCAATTAAGATATCTTCTTTGAAGTATCAGTAAAATTAAATGTACTTAATAACAAAGGAGTAATGTGAAGTATCTTTAGTACATCTTTTACTAGCAACTGGAATTTTTCCGACATTATGTTAAAATCTGGACAGCATGTATGAAGATATCAGAACTAATTCCTGTGTTATTAACATTACTTTGATATAAGCCACAAGACCAGAATAGAAGTGTATTGGGTTTGCGTGGCCAGGTTTTGGTAGCAAAGGGGCTACAAGTGTGGCTTCTGTGAGAAGCTTCCAGAAGCATCTCTGCTGTCCAATAGAGCCAGTCCCAGCCAGCTCCAAGGCAGACCTGCCACTGGCCAAAGCCGAGCCCGTGAGTGATGGTGGTAGTGCCTCTGGGATGACGTATTTAAGAAGGGAAAAAACTGTTGTGCAATTGCAGCTGGGAGAGAGGAATGAGAATATGTGAGAGAAACAGCTTTGCAGACACCAAGGTCAGTGAGGAAGGAGGGGAAAAAGGTGCTCCAGGTGCCAGAGTCGAGATCCCCTGCAGCCCACATGGAATACTATGGTGAGGCAGGCTGTCCTCCTGCAGCCCACAGATGTTCACAGGGGAGCAGATCTCCACCTGCAGCCCGTGGAGGACCTTACGCTGGAGCAGGCAGATGCACCAGAAAGAAGCTGTGACCCTGTGGGAAGCCTGCACTGGAGCAGGCTCCTGGCAGAACCTGTGACCCTGTGGAGAGAGGAACCCAGGCTGGAGCAGGTTTACTGGCAGGACTGATGACCCTGTGGGGAGGAGCCCGTGCTGGAGCAGCCTTTTCCTGAAGAACTGCATCCCATGGAAAGGACCCATGCTGGAGAAGTTCATGGAGGACTGTCTCCCATGGGAGGGACCCCACACTGGAGCCAGGTAAGAGTGTGAGGAGTCCTCCCCCTGAGAAGGAAGGAGCAGCAGAAATAACATGTGATGAACTGACTGCAACCCCCTTTCCCCGTCCCCCTGCACCACTGAGGGGGAGGAGGCAGAGAATTCAGGAGTGAAATTGAGCCCAGGAAGAAGGCAGGAGTGGGGAGAGGGTGCTTTAAGATTTGTTTTTATTTCTTACTATTCTACTCTGACTTTTGATTGGCAATAAATTAAATTAGTTTCCCCAAGTTGAGTCTGTTTTGCCAGTGACAGTAATTGTTGAGTGATCTCCCTATATCTAGCAAATCCACTAGGGTAGGTGGGGTGGTTTTTTGCAGGGATATCCTTTCAAACCTATGAAGCAATATAAGAAATCTCAAGAAAACTCATGCAGGTAATTTTATTTAGCAGATATGGAAGAAAAGATTGGAATAATTGGTCATTTGCAGACAGGAACCAGCATACTGAGAATGAGTGAAATGGCTTGAAAAGTGGGAACATGCCTGCAAGGCATTCTTTAAAAAAAAAAAAACAAACTTGATGTGATAGCAAAGAAGGAGCCAGTGGAGAGAGTCAAAAAGAAAGGAAGCCTAGAAAAATAATCTTTACAACGGTAGAACGAATATTGTTTCTGTTAAGAGAGGCAGAAAAAGGTTATAGTGTTTTAAAGTAAAGGTTATGAGATTTTGGAAGAGTTATAATTTGTAGCTATATACAGGCTCTAGAAATTATATGCAAGATGGAAACTTAATCTGATTTGTGGACCTAAAAAGCTGTCTGTATCACCTGCCTGTCTGACAAGCCTGGTGATTGTATTATTCACAGAAGCTTTAAACGAGGGAAGTTGTAAAGACTGACTAGGGAGGAGAGGAGTGTGTGACATGCTTTAGTCACACTGCGTTTAAGCTGATAGCTATCAGAAGATGCTGAAGTTGTGAGACAAGCCAAGATGTTATGGATGAAGTAGAGGTATAAATTTGTATCTGCATGGAGATCGTAGTTAAAACTGTTCTTGTAGATGAGACTACTGAGACACAGGCAGACAAGAAGAGAAAGGAGCCAAAGTCAGAGCTCCATGCAATCATATATGAAGGCAGAGGATCCTTGACAGTACAGACTAACAGAGTGATTTCTAAGAGAACCCAGAAAAGACAACATTGCTGAAGTCGCTGAAGCTAAGGAAGGAAAAGAATTCAAAAGAAGAGTATTGCTATTGTGTTAAGGGAACAGACAAAGGAGGGTACTGATTCTGAGCCTTAAGTACACGCAGGTCAGTATAGTAATACTGACTGTAGCTTCAATCGAATGAAAAGGTGAACAGAAAGGTTCTGAAAGCTCAGCTGAACTGAAAGGAGGATGGAATAGGGGCACGACAATAAGCTTCTCTGATTTCTTTGTTTTTAGCACAAATTACTTCAACGAGAGTGCTATGTAAGACTAAGTTAAATTCCCTGCAAAAATCTCAACATATGATGTCATCACATTATTGTCAGCAAAGTTTGTAATCCTTAAAAAAGTTACTTTTTTTTTTTAAAAAAAAACAAGATATAGGTTCTATGAGTCATGTTCATTTTGGATTAAGAATATAGTTAGAACAGACTCTTCTGACAGTCTTGTTTCCACTGACCTGGCTGTGGACCACAGTTTTTTAAAGTATCTTCTGAAGACCAGCAGCAATCTTCTCCAGCGCAGAGCCACAAAGATGATGAAGGGAATGGAGCACCTCCCTTATGAGGAAAGGCTGAGGGAGCTGGGTCTCTTCAGCTTGGAAAAGAGGAGACTGAGGGGTGACCTAATGAATGTTTATAAATATGTGAAGGGTGAGTGTCAGGAGGATGGAGCCAGGCTCTTCTCTGTGACATCCAGTGATAGGACAAGGGGCAATGGGTTCAAGCTGGAACACAGGAGGTTCCACTTGAACATGAGAAAAAACTTCTTTCCAGTGAGGGTGACAGAGCACTGGAACAGGCTGCCCAGAGAGGTGGTGGAGTCTCCTTCTCTGGAGACATTCAAAGCCCGCCTGGATGCGTTCCTGTGTGATCTGATCTGGGTGTTCCTGCTCCGGCAGGGGGATTGGACTGGATGATCTTTCGAGCTCCCTTCCAATCTCTGACATTCTGTGATTCTGTGATTCTGTGAAGACTGAGATGTCAAACACTTGATCTCCTTTCGAGTGTGGGTGTGAAACTGCACATACCCGTATGGGATACTCCTTCTGGCTTTGTTGGAATGTGAAGAGATTGGTTTTCTAATATGAGGTTTTTTCTGCCTTTTTGCTAATTCTACTGTTACCTTCTACTAAAGGGACAGAATAGCACAATCAGGAGGGAACATTATGTGGAATGCGCCTGCCATGCTGTTAGGAGACTGGACGCTGCCTAGCCACTATGAAGGCAAAACTGAATGTAAATAGCTTGTATTGATATTAAAGTAAGTAATCTGATCCAATTTTTTTTGGAGGACGGAAGATAGCCTGTGTCTTAATTATGGATGCAGTTACGAAGGACACAAATAACAGTTTCTTTCCTGTTAGCTCTCTTGTTAATTTTTATAAAAACAAGCATCCAATCATGTTCATAATGCTTCTTCAATTATAAGTGGTGATTGTTAGTCAGTAGCAAATAAAGGAAGGACATCTAGCATATTAATTGACAACTATGAACAATTTCTTATAGCTGGAGAAACCACAGTGGCTGATTCTGCTCATTCAAATCCCTATTTTAAGATTTGCCTCTTCCATGAAAACCACAGAAATTGAGTCAATATTTTTTTAAAAACCCACAGCTGTTAACTGAGTTACCAAGGTCTCTAAATGCTTGAACAGAGTAACCAGGTGACACTATTGCTATGAACCTTGAACCACATCCTCTCTGCTCCATTTGTTACATTTCCTTGATGTAGTTGGAACTTAATGTATATGAGTACAGCAGACTACTGTTAGCAAATGGCCATTTGCAAGAATGGAGTCTTAGATTGTAAACCCATGAGATTAGTATACAATCTGATCATAAAAACACGTAAACACGGGTAGTTTCACTGGCTGCTATTTATGCTACCTTCCTATCACAGTAATACCTGCTGTGTTATCAGGTGGTTTTTGAATCCTTCCTGCAAAATTAGAAATCACTAAAGGTTCACAAAACGGCCATCAAATATTCGAGGCTGAGCTTCACATGTACTTGGCATTGTTTAGTTCCATACATGTTTCCCTCACAGAGTAATATTTGCAGTGTTTTTTTCATTTAGGTTGTTGTGTGTGTTCCTCCAGCTGCTCAGTGACAAGTATGCTAAGGCACAGGCTTTGGGCTCATTCTTAACATGTGCCCCAAATATTTCTGTTTTTCCTTCCAGATAACTTTGGAGACATGGGTCTGCTAAACTTTCTAACGAATGTGGGCATGTAATACCAAGTACTTTATTCAGGTATTTGATTTTGAAGAGGCTGAGACATTTGTTTTTACCCCTTTTGACTTTCTAGCTTTCACACACATATATTGTGGTAGAATTAATTTTCAACTGGAAACTGATAGATAGTTCCTTAACCTCTAGGTTCTTGATAACCAAACCTCGTTCAAGCTTGTAAACATAGATGATAAAATTTTAAAACATCTTTTTTGGATGCTTTCTTGGCTTGCATGAGTATGTTAGCTCAATGCTTAATAAGAGTCAAAAAAAGTAAACTGAATATTATGAATTGTTAGGGAAATGCTAAAGAATACAACAAAGAACATCGCAGGCCTCCATGCTGAACTTGGTTTTTGGATACTGTGTGAGGAGCTGCTGACCCCTTCCACCAATACCCCTTGTCTTAAAAAGGGGAGAGTAAAACTGGAAGAAGTTTAGAGAAGGCTAAAAGGACTCAGGTGAGGCTGACCAGTCTGTACTTCCCTGTTCTTCTTAAACACGGGCATGATGTTTGCCTTTTCTCAATACCTTTACATGCACCTGATTTGATCCCATGGACTTGTATGTGCTTGATCGGCTTAAGAGCTCCCTAACTGTACCTCCCTCCACATTCCCACTGACTCAGTTAGTAGGCAGTGGGAACTGGGTAGTCAGAGGGCAGATGTAACCAGTGAAAACAAAAGCAAAAAACCTTTGAATATGTCAGAATGTTCCGTATCACCACTAGGTCTCCTCCCCCATTAAGCACCAGGCCCACATTTTCTTCAGCCTTGCTGAAGTGTAGTTGTGGAAGTCCATCCTCTTGTCCTTCACATATCTTGCTAGTTTCAACTCCAGCTAGCTTTGGTTTTCCTGATTCCTTCTTCTGTACTTAAGAAATGTCTCTATAATATTCCTGGGAAGCCTTCCTTCTTTGTGCTTTCTTTTTGCATTTGAGCTCAGTTAGGAGTTCTCCAGTCACCCAAGCGACCTTCTGCCATACTTGGTCGACTTTCTGCTCATTGGAATGGACCATTCTTGCATTTTGAGGAAGTTCTACTGAAAGACCAGTTGTCCTGGGCTCCTTTGCCCTCTAGGGTAGTCTCCTATGGTATTCTACCAAGCAGATCCCTGAATAACCCAAACTTTGCTCTTCTGAAGTTGAGAGTTGTGTTCCTACTATTTGTCTATCTCTTCTCAGGATTTTTAACTCCATGATCTAATGGTCATGGCACCTAGGAAGGCTCATCATCACGTCAGTGACTTGCTAGTGAGTATGAGGTCCAGGAGACCACCTTCTCTAAGCAGCTCCATTATAACATGTGTCGAGAAATTGTCACTGATGTGTTCCAGGAACCTCCTGGGTTCTTGCTGCAGCCCTATTGTCTTTCCAGCAGATAACAGGGTGGTTGAGACCCTAGATGTTCAATCACGAGGCTTCTGGATATCTAAAGAAAGCTTCACCTATTTCTGCTTCTCGATCAGGCAGTCTGTAGCACACATTTACGAGAACAGCATCTGTTGGTCTGTCCTCTGGTTCTTAGCCATAAGGTCTCAGCTGGCTCTTTACCTACTCCAAGGCAAAGCTCCATGCACTCTAGCCACTCCTTTGCATAGAGCACAACCCTTCCTCCTTGCCTTCACAGCCTGTCTTTCCTGAAAAGCCTGTATCCATTTACTGCAGCACTCCCATCATCTGAGCTATCCCATCCTGTCTCTGTAATCCCAATGAGGTCACAGCTCTACAACTGCATGAACTGCTAGCTCTTCTTGTTTGCTCCCAGGCTGTTTGCATCTGTGTACAGNATCTGGTTAACACATGACTTTCTGAATCAAGCCTTGACTGATCATCCTTTTGCTTTCTTTCTTCCATTCAAAATGATATTGTAGGAGATTTGGTATTGCTCATAAAGGCGTAATACACATCAGATGCTGCAAAAGCACAGGTTACTTTTTGTGTTATTTTGATCATGATGCTACATTCTAATTGTTCTGCAAACCAGGAAGGTTGCTGAGGCAAACCAAAAGCAAGTGTCAGAACCTTTCCAAACAGGTACTGATTAAGAAATGATGTGATGAAAGTGCTAACAATGTGTCATAAAGCACAGACTTGTAAATGCTTACTAGGGTTAGGAACAAATAACAGAAAGGATTGGCTGTATTTTAAAAATTTCTTTACAGTTTAAAATGTCAAATTAATGGTTTTTGGAGAAGATCCAAATGTCTGCAGTATTAACAGAAGATGTCCTCATGTCTATCTCATTACTCTCTTACTCTTTCTTGTATTATTGTGGGCATAGAAACTGGACTGCAAACCCATGCAGTCCATCAGTTTTTGGTCCTCCCAAAACTTCTACTCAGAGCAACAAAACAAAGGAATTTTTTATTCCTAAATTTCACACTGATGAAATTATTCTAAGGATGGGACTCTTCAGAAAGGACGGTGGAAATGCCATGTCAGATGATGAAGAAGTCACCCTCAGCATCTTTTGCAGNGGCACTTGCGATGGGCCCCTAGCCGCGCTGCTTTCACAAGGGGAGTGTCATAGCCTCCCCACTTGTGTTGTCTCCCAGACACTTCCTCAAATTGCTGGCTACTGAGAGAGCATTGGGAAAAGTATCATCACCTGCTTGTTTCATTTTTTTGTACTCTTCCCCAGACATCTGCTTTTGATCACTGTCCTTGGTGTGTACCTGAAGAACTGCCACCACCAGTAGGAGGGATTAAGTCTGTTAAATTCTGATGTCAAGAGTAGTAATGTCAGAAAATATGTCACAAAAAACCTTATAGCTTGGAGCCTAGTACCTCCACTCCCACTTGGCAACCATCTGAAACAGGATATTGGGCTACACAGACCCAGTAAACCATGCTCATATTCTTGGGTTGCTGCCCAGAGCAGATAAGCAAACTGAATTACTTCTTTTGTTCCTTTGCCTTTTAAGATAATACTTGATTTGGAACTACTGAAATTCTTGCTAGGTGGTTTTCATAATTGTTTTTTAACTCAATCTTTTTCATGCTGCGTATTCCTTCAATCTTTGTGTGCATGCTAATTGAGCTATCTCCTAGAAAAAATCTGCTGTTAGCAAAATCCAAGTTTCCTAATGTTATGTTGTTGAACTAGGCAATGTATTATAGCAAACCATATCTTTTTTTCATAATGAATGAATAACAAAGCAATAGCAAATGTGAAAGAACACTTTCCTTTTTGACAGAGTCTATGTTAAACCTTTTAATGTGCACTCACCTTTATTCTACCTTAGGCTGAACCTTACATGAAGACGCATTGATATTAATTTTTTTTTGCATACACAGGATTTAACTGTGTTCCAGAATGATTCACAGTGATGCTGTCAAATAGTTGCTGGAAATTTATGGTGTTTATAACAACTTTTTTTGCAGATCCATGCTCAATTTCATGACTGCTTTAGGCTGAAAAA